>JANIJG010003657.1:0-47451 GCA_024611175.1 Megaceryle torquata
AATAAAAATAAAAAAAAAAAAAAATAGAACCAAACAAACTTTAAATGAGCTGGCCCAGCACCCTGTCAAGCTGAGTCTTAAGTGTCCAATGTAGGGGAATCCACCACTTCCCTGGGGGAGAATATTCCAATGTCTATTCTAGCATCTGTCAGACTTGTCTTTAAACCACATGCTTCATTTTGTTAAAGACAGGAGGGTAAGCAAGGCAGTGAAAAAGGTCTTAATGAAAATGGCCCTATTTTAGGAAGAACCTGGTACAACTGTCTTTACACTGCCAACACACTTCCACACCCCATCTGGACATAAACCACTCTAAACAGAAAGCATAATTATACCATTACAGCTTCTTTCAGTCTGTCTGTAGAAACTGCCACATGTGCAACTGAGAAAAAGTATCTAACCCAGTAATAGCTTTCCCTTTCCAAGAGGAAATATTTGCAACAGCGTACGCGACTTTTAGGAATACAGAAAGAAGTGCCTGAAGGCTGAGCCCTGTTCACTTTCCATGGACTTCAGAGACAGACAGTTCACATCAAATGAAGCTATGCTTCAAAATAAAGTAACAATACAAAAATATACATTAAGCTACAGAAACAGAAGTCTTGAACAGCAGAAGAAAGCATTCTGAAAAACTGCGTTATCACATAGAGATTCACCTCTCTTTTTGCATTCAAAGCATATGAAAGTTCCAGTCCAAAATGCATTGACAAAGTTGCTCAACTGCCTAAACATCACATTGGACACACTCGCTGTTGGTATGGATTTCAACTCACACAGCTCAGAAGACTACAAACAAATATTATGACCTGATAATAATTACCACTTGTTCTCATTTTCTTTCTATATATACCAACAAATACACTTTTTCTGCCTTTTCAGCTGCAGCAGCCAATTACCTGCTGTGCTTTATAAGCTCCCATCCACACTCCCCAGGAAACGGATAACACGCCGCGCAGCACACTGAGGAGAGCTCGCTCGGATGCAAAATAATTATGAACTTACTCAAGTAAAGTCTCTGCTGCGTTCGCAGGCTGAGCTACGCAGCAATCGTATTTATTCGCTGCTGAAAGACTATACAGTTATAACCCTGGCGAATACTGAGCATTTAAATAATTCTGCTTTTGCTTAGCTGCACAAAGGGATTTTATTCTTCTACCACAGCTGTACACAAAAGAATAGAGTGCCATTTCAAATCAGAACTCCTGAAGTTGCTACTCACCAACTTGTGATTATATACTCAGTAAGCCCGATGAGCTGGAAAGATGTTGTTGCAGAAGATGAAAGTTTAAAAAAAGCAGGCAAAGTTAACAAAGATGAAGGGAAACTAGCATAAATCCTCTCTTCATTCATCTGCTTAAATGTTCCTGAAGACTAAAAAGGACCCCAAAGAAAGTGCTCTCAGCAAAGGCTACATCCTCTTGTCAGTCAAACCCTGCATAGTTTCAGCTAGGCAGCCGTCCAAAAAGACATGGAATTATTCTATTTTTGTCTCCCAGTGCAAGTGGAAACATTTTTACAGATTTGTGGTGAGGATTTCAATTTTTGTAGTGGTCAGCTGGTAGAGGAATGTAATTAAAGACCCTGTTAAACACAGGACTGTCCACAAAGGAGGAGCTGGATAAATCTGGAGATAGATAGCAATTCCATTACAATAAAGTCTGATAGAGAAGCACAGTAAAAGCTTTCAATGAGGTCAGAAATCCAGATGTGGTTTACTGGAAGAAAGCTGCAAAAAAATGATTTTTAAAACCAGCATTGTTGTCAGGAGCAGTGGGACAACACCACATTTTCAACAAAAGTAGGCTTATCTTCTTTAATGAAAGAATTTTAGTTAAAGAGGGGGAAAAAAAAAGTATTATGTGGAAAGCTAAACATTTGTTTTACCACCCTTGTTATGTCTGGTATGTTACTGCTTTTATTCAACACAGGTGTTTCCTTAGAAGTACTTCACATTTTGCCTATTGCTGATTTATAAAATAAACCTTCTAAACTTCTGACTTTGTAAAGTATGGAAATACCTTGGATATTCTATTTTTCACTTCTGTTGCATTTCATTCTTGTTATATCAGTAAGGAACTGTGTTTGTTCCCTGTGTACATTCAGTCTGGAAGCTGACACTAGAACTCGGTGTACATCTTCACTGATCCCTTGAGCTCTCCAGATATGAGACTTTCCTCACAAGGGAATCTTCTAGTTCAATTCCCCTAAATCTTGTCATCACTGAGGAGTCCCCTCTGTCTTCTCCTCTCTGCTCCAACTTCCTCACCCATTGCCCCTTTCATGCTTGCTTGTTATTCTGCTCTCATCAATCCCCCTTTGATGTCCTCCATCACTGCCCTTTTCCTGCATGCACTGATACCTCTTTTTAATCCTCTTTGTAGCTCTAAGTGCATGTCTCCTGGTCCTGCTCACCAGGTAGATGCCCTACCCTGCCAGTCAGTCTTAGGGCTTCTCCAGCCACTGCTGCCTGCTAGGCCACTTCCCAAGCCACTCCTTAAATGTAGAAAGCTCTCTCCTGAACTAGTCCATGAAGTAAGCTGGTCCTGGCTGTCATCAGCCCTCAGGTCAAAGCTTTCATCCATATGCACCAGAAGACATGAGTCAACTGTAACAGTAAGCTGGAGGGTTGTGAGAACAAACAGTACCTCTTTTAACAGAGAAGAAAAGAAGCACTCGCTGTGCCCCTGTTCCCTGGTTCTTCATACTTCTATGTTACTTTTTTGCTCTGATGTTTCAAGTTTCCTTGCAGTGTGAACATGGTTGTGGTAGGAAATATCTCTTACTACATTTTGAATTAGTCTCTAGTATAACAGGATCCAGGCTTTTTACACCGCTGGGCATTATGGCAAAGCAGGCAAGAAATAAGCTCTTTCTTAACATCTTGCTACTTCTTATCTTCTTCCTCAAATCACAGCTCTTGCGAGATGTAGCTTCAACTGAATGAAAGATTCATTTTCATTTTAGGGATGAAAGGGGGAGAGAAAGAAAACTCTGTATAGATGGGTGCACACACATTACCAGAAAAGACAACGGGCTATTAAAGCTTCAGCAGGACAAGAGACTTTGCACTTTGAAACATCTCAGGCACATTACTCTGCTGGTTTCCCTAACCAGGAACATGACATGCTATCATCTCATCCTTTCATTCTCATATTTGCCAAGAGTGGGCCAGGAAAATGGGCAGGAAAGGAGCGTGAGCTGGGGCAGAGCCACGGGGGTGAGGGCAGAAGTGCAAAAGGAAGCCCTAACTGCCAAGGTGAAGCTCTGCTTAGATTACATTTGGGGCAGGATAAGGATATGCAGGATTATCTTTATTAAACTTATCAGTCCTTTTCTTGCTGGCACAGGAGTTGAATTTTTCCATTTAAACCTTAGTTACAAGGATCCCCGGTAACCCTTCTCCCCTCGCCTAGTGACAGGGAGAGGCATTTTACTTGGGATAGTGCCACAGGGGTACCCAGGAAACCATAAACTTTCTTCAGCATCATTTTTCACTCACAGTTTCTAAATAACGACACATGCATCCCCTCCCAGCTCCTACAAGCCTGTGTCTGATCTGCCTGATGCCTACTGATGGACTGTTCTCCTTTCTCCCCTCCCAAGGAGCCATTTGAGACCAATCTTTAGTCCAATCACCCGGTGTGCTCTCCCATAGTAAAACTGAGGCTGTTTTTACAGGTTGCTCCTTCCCAGGTGACCTTTCTCACCAGTCCTTCTATGAGCATGCTGGGCAAAGTGCCCTCGTCCCTGCACCCACCTGCACCTCTAGAGCCTGGTTGACTGGGGAGAGGACTGCACCTTCCAACCTGGGCCAGCAAAGAGGGTTTGATTTTCCTTGGGCCAGCCCAAATGCAGTAGCAGTTCATGTAGAGGACGAATGGTGCCTTTAGGATGACAGAAGTTTAGGGAGTTTGTCATTTATGAAAAGGCCTGTTCATTATGTGCTCAGTGCATCTCCCAAGTAATAAGACTCAGAGTGACATAATCTAGAAACCAAGGCTCTCAAACTCTACCTTCCTCACAAGACTGAACAGCCTGAGAGCATTTCCATACCTTCCCTCTGCAGTGGACAACTCAAAACGGACAACGGGCACTGATGTCAGTCATTGTTAAACTCCATGGCCAGGACCTGGTATTGAATACAATTCCCAATCTTTCCGATATCCAAAATTTAGGCAATTAGTCAAGGCTTTGCACACCCACCATTATTAATGTCTAATTAACATCACACTTCTTGCTGCCTGGCTATCAGCCACTATTACACCAGTATGACACTGACTTTTAAAATGGAGATGCTTTATGGCACCTATTGCTTAACTGTCTTGTTCTAAAATTGCCTGGTCTCCAAAATCCATCCATTTTCAGGAGTTCTTAAAAGGCAAAAAGCTCTGGATTGAGATTACTGTTCCATTATTGGTCAGAGTGTTAATTTCCTTCCTGTGATACCAGGCTGCTTATCATTTTTGACACCACATTTAATTGCTGTTGCAACCTCCACAGCTTTTTCATAGGTGCTGTCAAGATTATTTTAATGAACAGAATATCTCTAGAGAGGTTAATGAAAACCAGGACAAAAATTCCAGCAGGACTTTGTCATCCACCACTCTTCATTTCATTAGCAGGTTCATAAGGAAACAAATTCCCACAGTCCTGACTCATGGGGATCAGGAGAACACCTTTGGAGCTATGGCTTCAGCTCACACCTTTGCCATGCAGATCCAGAGCCCCTTCCACAGCTTAACCAGTAGGCAAAGTCCCTAAATCCTTGGTATTTGGCCCATTCTTGTTATTCTCCTCAGAAATGCTAATGACCATGGGGCAGATAAAATTCCCTTCATTATGTCTAATGTTATTTTGATAGCACCACAGACTTAACATGGGGTCACCTGTACCTTATCAAAGAGAAGACAATTCAGTGTCAAGAAATACATTCTTGCTGAAACTTCTTAAAAACAGCTAAATGATACCACGTGTGGGAATCCAATGCTTCCAACAGTAAATGCTCTCAGACAGACACACCCACTACATTTTTTTTTAAAGCAGACTAATCTCTGCTTTAAATAAATCTTGCATATAATTAGACAAATCAATAATCTGTTGAACAATATTTTTGTTTTTTCAGCTAGCCACCCTCACTTAGTACAAAACCATGTGCAAACTGTTCATCTAGTCAATGACAGGCTTTCAGACAGCTCAGCTTGGCTCTGTGAATGCTTCCAGTCCTCAAACTTTGCAAGCTCTTTCAGTAAAGCTTCTTGCAGTAACACTCATGAGTGTATAGCTCGCTCATTAGTAATTCTTCATCCATTTTAAATATGATTTACATGCTGCTTCTGTATCCTTCTTTATGTGTAGGTGACAACAGGCACATCAATCCCCTTCTGCAATGCAAAGCAATGCTTTTGGAGCCAGCTGGCTATAACTTCAGGCTCCTCTTCTAGCTCAGCTACTGTTTTTCTGTCACTTTTTGTCCCATGATCAAATCACCACTACCAGTGCTTTTATTTGAAAGAAATGGTCACCTCCCCAGATGACTCCCCCTGTGCTGAGTGTACACCCGTACCCACTGAAGACAAACTGCAAAGTCCGTATCTCTGTAGAAGCAGCAGAACTAGAAAGTTTGCTTTCCTGCAGGTTTCCATGCTGTTTATTATCCTCCCCAATCCCAGTTCCTTACCATGTCCCATATACACACCCATTATAGCTCCCCTGTTTCCCTCCAACAGACTCCAGGCCACGGTGACTGACTGTAGAAAAGATCAGCTAATTCTTCACCTTTCCCTTAGTAGGAAACCACCTGGATGAAGATTTTGATAAAACTTGTAGGAACTTAGTGTCTATGAGATGATGGGATTCTACAGACTTTCCTAGTTCCACAGCTGTCAGACGAGTCCTACTCCTACCTGAGAAGTGACCAGTCTGATGTGAGGATACTGGGTATGACTGACAAATACTCACACTCCATTCTGGAAGCAGCTCTGAACGTCGTGGCATAGCACAGTGCAGCGGGGTGAAATTTCTTATAAGCTAACGATTGCGTTACGTACTGCTCATGTAAAAAACACGCTGTTGTTAAATTAATTATCTACTGGTACCAAAAAAGCCCCTGGGAAACAAACTGGAAGGAATCCCTTATGAGGTTAACATTTCTGTTCTTCATCAAGGGCAGACAGGAGGCTGGGAGCCTACTGCAAATACAGAAAAATCAGTAGGCACAGGCACTATCAGAGCTATTTGCATGAAAAGCTTGGCCAAACGACCGGCTCACATTGCAACTGAACACGTCATATTCCCCTCATCCTGCCTGCAAGTATGAGCATTCTTCTGTTAGTGGAAACATGTTTGTAATGTAAGGTTGCCAAACATAAATCAGCCTTGAAAAGGAATAAATAGAGCAAGTTAGAAGATTAAAACCATGAGAACGAACTGAAATGTACAACCACTTTTCTGTAGCTGTGATTTTCTGCGGGGGAGGCAGGGGATTCTTGCTGTCTCTCAATATCCATCGGAGCATTCTCTAGTAAAGGGACAGCATTGTCGCTCACTCTCAGACTCAGACTTGCTCATGCATTTTTTGTGACTGCGATGATGACTCAAAGCCTTTTCTATTACCCTTTCCTATTATAAACCTTCTTTAGCTCGTAAGAGTTCAGATGCTTTCTGCTGTAAGGATAAAGGAGCTCTTCACTCCTCACACACTGCAGTGATTCTGATTACTGGGAGGATATTTGAAATGTAATATTGTGAGAAGAGGTGTAATTATGTCTGTATTTGAATGGAGCTATTCTAAGGGGCTTTGCAATGCAGACTTTCATGGCTGCTATAGGCCCTCGGGGTCAAGCAGTTCATTAGGAAATAATCAGGACCCCAAAATGGTCTGGTTGTTTTTTGGGTGCCTGGCAATTTCCACCACCTTCTCAGGAATCTGGTATCAATTGTTCTCATTGTAAGTACTCACTGGCCAGTATGCACTGGCATTGATACCAGCACTCCTCAGTACTCACAGTACTACCAACATGCTTTTCATTCTTTTCCTGGCTATCATCTCTGGTTGCATCCTGCAACTACATTCACACAGCAAAAACGATCCTTTCTGCTCAGCCTTGGTTGCCTTATTTTATTAATGCAAATTAAGTAGCATCCCAAATTCTGTTAAGATTAGGGCATATTTCTTGCTCCATACAGCTTAGTCAGAACTGTCCCCCAACAATTTGGAAGAGGAAAGAAGCAGAATAATCTTTCCTCTTTGAATTTAAGGCTTGGATTTTAGCCCTTTGCAGTTTATCTCCTCCTATGTTACTTTTTATATATTCACACTTAATGCGCATTCTCAACCTGCTTAGCCTTGCTCTGTCTTGCCCCCATGGTAATGGGACTACTGGGAGTGCCTGCAGTCAGGCACACACCAAAGGCTTTGCATGACTGACACTTTAGTTTGCTCTTATACTTCTGACCAGAAAATGTGAACTTCCTTTCTCCCTTTCCGCCTTCTTCATGGGATTATTCCAACAACTTAATAATGTAAAACCTGCTGTAAAGGCAATGGAGAAAGCCACTGCTGTTAGAGGAAAGCAGCCTTTCAGTTCTCAGACAGCCTGACCTACCCCAGCAGCTCTGAGAAGACCAGGTTTCCGTGTGCTCTTCCCACCCATACGAGCACTGTGGCCCAAAGCAAGGCGCTTAAGGAGGGTTTTGCCAGGAGAGCCCACCGGCTGGAGGGCGGGCTGCAGGCAGCAGCAGTCAAGCACAGGCTGAGAGGAGTGCCAGTAATCTCAAGGGCCATTCTTGTGGGATTTCCACAAGCTCTCAGTAACAACCCAGTCATGTGAGAATGCCAGAGCCGCTGGAGCCCTTCCACAAAAACCGGGCAGTCTCCACGTTCAAATGTCCTCCATTACAAGACAAAATTAAGGCCTTGTCCTCCAAAAAAAATAAGCTGAATGGCTGGGAAGCTCATGTGCAGAGACATCTGGACTGGATAGGGAATAACACCGAAAACAGCCCTGTGACTGTCAAAAGTTCAGAGAAGCAATAACTAAACGTCATCCTATTTCAGTCTATCAACAAAGATATCACAAAAAAATCAAGTCAAAAATCACAAGTTTGCTGTGCAGGAGAAGTCATGAGTACATAACTTTTTAGAATAAATGGTTTGCTAGTGAAGCTCCCTATAAATTATGATCTCTTAGAATTCAAGCTCAGAGAGTAACATATGAAACCCCGTACTGTAGATAGCTCCAGTCATCAGGCAGGAAGGAGGAGATCTGTGACAGTGCAACACATAAAGAAGTAGAATCTCAAGGAAACAACACTAAAACTTTTCCATGCCTCTGCCAAGCAACACAGTCTCACCAGAGACAGCAAAGGTGGCGTGCACATCTGCTATAGAAAATGCAGACAGCAGTCTTCTACCGCACGAAGCTAACGCTGTATTAAATCAAAGCCTGCATTTTTAGGACTAACTGCAAAGTCTTCTGCAAATGACTTTCAGGACGAAAAATGCTTTTAAGCAGAGTCAGATACTCTGATAGCTATATGCTTAGATATCTAGTAGCAGAGCAAATAGCCCTTTGGCTTCTTACAACAAAGTATCAGATTATTTTGGTAGATTTTACTCTAGGATTACAAGGCATCCTAATAAATTTTACCTTCCCTTTACTGCACAGGAAAAACATTGTAATAAATTGTAAATTATATTTTTTTAAAAACATTGGAGGAATAAAAAATCAAATACTCTGTGACATTCAGTGTTGAAGGAACACCTGTACCTTGTTCTCGGGGAATTTCAAGTAGTATGACAGCTCTTAGCAGTAACCATCACCAGAAGGAAGCCAAACATCTAAAATGGGCTATCAGCTGAGTTAAATTAACCTGCATATTACTACATCCTTGGATTTTATATTAATAAAACACTAAAAAGATATTATTTAAGATACAAAGTCCCATGTGGGGAAGCTTGAGTACTCCAGCTTTTCCTTGTCTCATTATTGCACAATTCAAAACGCTGCCCTGACTTACATGCTTATATTCTGTTTTGTCTGCCAGGTTCTGCCTCATGGAGCCCAGAGTGCAGCTGGCAACCAATGAACAGTATTTTATAACTTCTCAGCCCTCCTGGCACTGCAGGTATCTCAAGTGCTGTGGTATCACCCACTATTCTGCTCTTGGATTTTCTTCCAGCACTCACCACTACCACGTTCCGTTTCCAGCACTACCACTACCAAGCCCAGCACAAATCCGAATGGCAGCGTGGTTCTCCACGCTGGTGCTTCTCTGCTCTGAGTGGAAACCCCCAGTCAGACTGTTACCTATAACTACTTTTTCTTGAAAGGTGAGTTCAGTTTTAGGGACACAGTTGGTCACGATCATAACTTTCTCCACTCCAACCTCTCTGCCTGTGCTGGATACCCTCCTTTGACTTCCCCACTCATATATTAACACATCACTGATCATTATTAAACCCTGACAGCAATAGCAGCACCGTACCTCAAGATGCCTACTCTTAGGTGAGGCTGTACAGTTCCTCAGCTTCAGAAGGCCATCTGGAAAAATGCTTCATAGGCTAAAATTACATTATTGGTACACATTGGGTTTTGGAACTAGTTCTGTGTTGATGTATTCTGTGTTCCTGCATTTATCTGTGACATTTATTAGGAGGCATCATCAGATTTGAGCCAGCAAGCTGAAGATGTGTTTTTCTTTAAGGCTGTGCAGAAGTCCGTTGCTTTTCAGCAAAGCACTTGAATGTGCTTTTAATTTTGTGCCCATGTCACAGAGGCATGCACTTAACTTTTGGGGATTTTTGGAATTAGACTGACTAATGTAATGACTTCTAGATGAGTAATAGACAGCTACCAAACACAGTTGTTCCAGTTCATTTATACAAGGTACTCATGTCTGCAGATGCCTACCTGGGAAAACAAGCTGGGTGTACTGCCCAGGCAGGACCGTGCTGTGCGCTGCTCTCATCTTCAGGGGTGTTCACTATAGTAACTCTCTCTGCATCATTCAGGACCTAATGAATAATTCAGTGAAGTTTCAGTGCTGGGTTTTTTTACTGGAATATCATCCCATGGTTCAGAACCCATCTGGCCTCAGGCATAAAGCCTATGGAAAATGTAGCAGTTCACAAAGGCTGGAGGGAATCTTTTCTGTGATGCTGAAGTTCTACAAACTCACGGTACATTTGAGTTTCTGTCTGAGGGAAAGTCAACTGACCTGAGAAACTGAGCATAAACGAATTGATGTGTGCATCCTGTCTCCTTCAGAGACTGTGGCAAAGTTCTGTTCTCTCATCAGTTTACACAGAATTGAAAACAAGACACACTGCAATTTGGGGAGGTCTTCCAAAGAGCAGCTCAGGATGCTGTGCTCCTCTTACACATTAAGGGTAAGCCCTGTGCACTTTATTCTCAAGATGTGAACAAAATAAGTCTTAGTCTATACTGCAAAGAGTCTGCCAGTATCACTCTCAGGCAGGTATTACACCAGTAGACACATGGGCTGTAACAGAAAACACAGCAGGATTTTGCCCTCACAGAAATACTGTGTAGGGGCAAAGAAAAGTTACAAAATATTTTGACCAGACCAGCTAGACAAGTGAAACTTTGAAGTCTATGGTTATTCTACTTGATAGTGGTGCTCTTATGCCCATAAACTTACCTTCACTTCTTGCGTTAAAAGAATTATTAGTAGCTCTCTATTTTAATAGTTAATAATAGGAGCTCATGCAGAACAGAAACTTGATACTAAACTATTCTGGATTAAAAATGGGAAGCATATATTAACTTCTTCATTGAGCTCAATAGCTCCACAAAAAATTTATTTTCCTTTACACTATCTGGAAAACTGATAAAAATCCTGAAAGGTGTTTCAGCTTTTCAGTCAGTTCTCTTCAGAAAGAGAACAAAATCAGTTTTAACTTGAGTAGCTAGTACTATTTTATGCGAAAGCAACAGAAAGTTACTCTCAATGACACACGCCTCTTGATAAGGAAGTTATGCTGGAGACTTCTGTGTCTCTTATGCCCTCTAGCTTCTAGAAGATGTATTTACCAATCTCTCTCAAATTGAGCACGTTTAGTTTTAACTTCTATGGAGTCACTAAAAACTTACTAAAACAGAAAGTGAAATGCTTTCCCTTCTCTTCTTCCCAGATGTAATTTTTAGCAGAGACTGAAAGAAAGACATGAAAAAGTTAGTATAGATTCTCATTCCAAACAAAATTTTTGCTTGTTGAAGTGTGTAATCTTACCAGGAATATGCTTGAACTAGAAATAGCCAACGCATAAAGTTTATGAAAAATTCTTTGACTTCTCTGTCAATATACATAAAATGTTTCAAATGGTTTCTGATTTGCTTATCTGTCAGTCTTTTGAATGAAAACTAAGATGGTTTCTGTTTAAACGCTGAAACTTCAGCACTTGAGGGTCAGAATTATCTCCTTTTTCCATTTAATTCTCTGTTTCTATTACATTAAGAACACAAATCAATATTCATTTTCATTCAGTTTAACACTTAGATAGTATCTTTGTAGAATGATGAATTTTCCAGCCTAGGAGAAAAGGGCTTCATTAAGTAAGAGTAAAAACCTTGCTTGGAAAGTATAGACGCACCCCAAAATGTCACGGGCAGCATTGTCTTCCTAAGCCTCTGTATGAGCACTGACATGCTAAAAAGCCCCTCCAACTACTGAGATTCTTAGGCAGATAGAATCTGCCCATCCACATGAAAGTCACTACACTGGTACTGTCATCCTTCCCCATGATGCGTTTGCTTGGGATTCTCTTGTGCTAACAGGCCATTCCCACACACTAATAACAAAACTATGATGATGTTCAGTCTAAAAACATATGTATTTCCTGAGGTAAAAAAATGAATTATAAACTATCTATGTAACTATTTAGAAATATATGCTAATTAACATAATTGGCTCCTACCACAAGAGACTGTGAAGACCTGTAGCAGGCTTTCCAGCATGTCAGCAGAGTAATGGGCAAATTAACGTGGCTGACATAAATGATTTCGACTTTCAGAGTGTTTGCAAAGCTATGAAGAAGCTCTTTGCTACTCCAAATAGCCATAGGATGACGTTCTTCCATGGAGCAGAAATGGCCTGGGAGGGAGCAAGCAGAAAGTAAGCAAAATACCCAGTTTTCTAAACAGAAAAAAAGAAAAGTTCCTTATGATCCTGATTTATGACCTGCAGCAAAGATACACAGGAAAACAGCTGATGGTGCAACAAATACAGGTCAGTGGGATCTATCATGATGAGAATAATCATGGTCCATGGGCTGTTTCCGCTGGCCCTGACAGAGGAGAAGCAGGTACCCTCCAGCATGCCCAGCACCCTGGGCCACTGGTGCCACAGGGGAACAGGAGCTGGTGAGAGGCAGCCAAGCAGCACAGAGCTACACTCCTCCTGCCACTCTGACAGTGCTGGCACCTCAGGAGATGCGTCAGGACACGCAGTGGGAAGCAGCCTTTATATGTCTCTCTCTCATGAGCCAAGAGGAAACACCCTGGCCACCGGGCAAGGCTGGGGCTCCAGCATGGAGGAGCAGAAGTTATCAACTCCTCGTTTCACTGTGGAGGGGCTGGGACACAGCCTGCCTCAGTGCCACCCACCAGCTCTAGAGCAACCTGCTGTAAAACAACTTGCCAGCCCCTAGCATCAACCTTCCTGACCCAAGTGACAGAGGGACTCGGAGACAGGAGGAGATCACCAGCAACACTTGACTAGTGCTGAAGAAGCAAAACGACATGTTAAGAAAAACAAGGTAATGCACTGAAAACACTAATCTGACTGTCCTCTCCACCTTCCTATCTCTAATGTGAGCTGTGGCCTCTCAGGGAAACGCCTGGGGTGTCTGCCAGGCAGCTCACAAACAGGGCTCCTTACTGCATCCAGCACTTTGTAATTACCAAGTTGTTTAGTGTTTAAAGTCTTCATTACCTCCTCTCCTTTGCTTCCTCCTGAGGCAATTCCCTTTTTATAGCATAGCTGCTGGTGTCTCGAGTGTTAAGTTTGCTGGCAATCTCAGGAGGAGTTACTCAAGTCAGCCTTGGGGAGTTACTCAAGAGTGTTGTACCTGTGTCTACCATACATGGCTGTCACCTGCAGACCACCACACTCCTTATCATGTAATCTCCTTGGTGAAGACTGGCTTGAAGGCTCTGAAAGAGCAATTGGAAAATCACGTGGATTTCTCACGTATACGATACATACTGTAGTTCATGGGCATTGAACTGATGAATACAATGTCAAATTGTCTCGTGCTAATGGGACAACATGCTATCAGGAAAAGCTATTGAAAAAAGAAGAAATATTACACAGCACTAGAAGTAAAGAGAAAAGCCAAACCAGCAAGACAGCAATCATCTTTTGTGGACAGCCAATATGAATCTAATAAGTACCAAGTGGGATCTGAGTATTTTCTCACACATTAGGGGGTGGAAAAAAGCCTGCCCAGAGGTATACATTCAAGTTTTAAAGGCAACATTTGCTTTTTTGGAGATGACACTAATGTTGGTTGGGATCACACCTCAGCCCCAGCCAAAAGAGTAATTGGTGAAAAAAAGAATTGCGATAAAGCCAAGAATAGAAAGAAAAAAGAAATGTTGCAGTGATTTTCATTACTCCAAGGATAGATTGGCAATCTCCTAGAGAAAGCATTGCAATGTTTGGCATGATTTAGAAGTTGGAATTATTTACTTTCTTGGGAAAAAAAAAAAAAAAAAAAAGGACATTTTAAGAAAACACCCTGAAAAAGCATAAGGAACAACCACAGTAGAGGACAATTCTGTGCAGAACAGATGCGGTGCCTTTTAAAACAGAAAAGAGGTAGCAAATGTATGCACCACGTGGACCCCTTCCAGCAGTCAGACCAGGGTGCACCTGATTGTTAGAAGCAGTGAACATGACCAGCTTGGAAAGAAATTGCCAGTGCTCAACATGGGCAAAATCAGGCTTGAAATGCCCCATTCATCTCTAACAGGTACTCTCCTGTTCTGTAATAGTTCAGTCTAGAAAAATGCACAGACCTAAATTCTCCAGTGTGTTTTAAACTCTTCACCTTGTAGAGATGTTCAATCTGCTAATTAGACATGAAAATGCTGGAGTAGATAACCAATACCAAAATTTACTACTGCCTGCTCTAAGTTGCATTTGGCAGTGTTCAGTGTCAGAAGCAATAGCATTAGCTCTGCTCCCTTCTCACACTGCAGATGATGGAAGCTTTCAGGAAGATGAATTAAATTCCACTAACAGAAAGAGAAAAAGTGGATCTAAATATCTGGAGAGAACCATGGTGAAAGTCTACTTGAGTTATTTCAAAATGATGCTCTATCAATAGATGCAGCAATGTCCTGGTGCGTGATTGTGGACAAAAAATTCACTTGGGTGTAGGAGCAGGAGACCATCTGCTCCTTGGCAAAAAGGGCACAGCTGAACAGCTCCCGCATCTCTGTTTTGGCAGCTGCAAAGGTCCATGGGGACAAGTGCGGATATTAACTCCTCTGTTATCCATCACCTGGTCCCCACAGCAGCTGGCTCACACCTACCTGATACCCTGTAGGCTGCCACAGCCCTGCACATTGGCCATGGGGGCTCGTGACACCTCAAGGAGCCCACACCACCTGTCTGCACATTCCCATCCCTGCAGCCCACTCCAGTAAGGAGGCAGGTGAGTTTGCCTCATGGCACCAGCCCAAGTGAGTGGTCCTGCTCACCCACTCCATGTACAGCTGGAAGCTGCACCCACCAGCAAAGCAGAAGCAGGAGCAGGTGGGTAAATACTTCATCTGAAAGGGATCCCTGTGTGCCCTCACTGTGCTTACTCACTGTCCACAAGATGGTGCTTCTTTACTTCCCATCAGTTCAGAGTAGAGGAATGGGCAAAATTCATAACCTTTCTCAGAAATTTCTTCCCCCTTTGCCTTTACTTGCAAAGTACACCCCCAAAGCCTTTGCACACAGCTTAAAGAAACCACCTGTTTTAAAAGAAAACACACACCACCGAGCATCTAAAAACATCAGAACTAAACTATTGGCCTCGTGATACCGCCTCATAAACAAGAATACAAGTACCAGTGCATGACTGATCTGTATTGTCTTGGCTGACTGAATACAAAGTAACTTGGGTTTGAAGCCACTCACACATACTGCACCAACATTATATTTTCTGCCAGCTTTCAGCATGCTTAGAACGGCAATGTAATTAAAACAGAAAGGTAAGTACATTAGAAACCATACTTTGCCTTATTAAATGCTAATTCTCAAATAGATTTTCTCTGGGGGTAGAAGTTTGGGGTTTATTTAAGAGCTGACGAGTTTGGGTAATGCTGTCAAGAACAGCACTTTTAAAAACTGGAAGCAATTTCTTCCACTTATTCACTAACTCAGCCAAAGCAATTGATAAGCTTCTAGTGACTTTTCAATTCTTTCTACCATGTCTACTGCCTTAAAATAAAATAAAAAAAAAAAGTAAAAAATAAATAAAATGTACTGTTTACACTCATAGTTTTGTCGTTTCAATAACAATCTGCTTCTCCTAAAGCTTTGAGCAACTGAGCTTTGTGGTGAAGGGTTTCTGTCTCTTCACATCATGGAAAAGGATGTAGGGGTCCTCACCTTTTTTCCTACTCGCCCTTGCTTTCATAGTTCTATGGCTCTCTGTCCTTTGCTGGCGTTCTAATTTGGTGAGCGTATGGCATAGCTGTGCAGATAGAGATCTTAATGAGCAAAGAGACAGGAGACACAATGGGAATAGATCTTGAGATATGAAAATAACTATTTCTTCCTAAGAAAAAAAAAAATCAACCAAACAACAGCAAACAAAACAAAACACACATATCAAATGTTTCATCCAACCTTCTTCTGACCAGGACAATGTGAAAAACAGCACCAAGGCTACCAGAATCCTTTTTACGTGTCAGGTTTGTGATTTGGCATAGAATATCAGTCTGAGGAAATCTCTCTGGCTGACCAAAAAAAATAAAAAGGCTAACTTTGTTAAACTGAAAAGAAGGACTAATAGTTTTCAGAAGAGATGGACACTACAGCTGTCATACACTTACATGAAGCAGCCTCAGGTGCCTCTCAAGAGAGAATGACTGTACCTAGGCAAAATCAACTGCCTGAGCTTTTAGACTTTAAAGCCAGGAGGAGCCCATTAACATTGTCTGGCTTCCTACTGAGTATGAATCACTACATTACATGTATTCATCCCAATAACTATGCTTAGACATTTTATCTTGAAGAACATTAAGCCATCGGGTGCCATAGTAGGGAACAAAAGAGACAACCTGTTACCTGTGCCCAGGTAGGGAAAAGTGTTACTGAAGTAGCCAGGTGATCTTGGCATATAGCCCCCATTTTATGCAAAGGAAAATGGGGAAAAATACTTGAAACCTGGCAAAGAATGTTTCCAGGTTCCAAAATTGGAAGTTGGATCTAACCCAACCAGATCCTTGTAAAACACAGGGCAGTCCTTCACCTCATGGGTATAGTGCACCCAGTTGTGAGCAATCTCAGATGCTTCAGAAAAAAAATAGAAAAAAAAGCACTAGAATGACTCCTCCTTTGTCCATTTAGGTACTGGGACTTTCCCTTTAAACTTTTTTATCTTCTACAAGGTCTGCTTTGTACGCTGACTTACCAGGGCTGAAATGTTCTCCAGGGAGTAAAACCATAGCCACAAACGAGCATGGTATAGAGGCGTTGTCACAGGACGGCCTTACTGGCTATGTCTACATCTGGTTGACCATGCTTCTCTTTTTGCTATTACACCTGCAGCAGAGACAGACAGAGATACCATGAGAGCCTTAACCTCTACTTTCTGGGGCTAGGTGATCTTCATCTGAACTGCTGAAGCAGATTTGAGAGTCCAGCTGTGGGGCACAAAACAAATCTAAGCAAATATCTGACTCAGCTACTAAAGTGAAACAGCAGCAGCTTTGAGGAGGAAGTTGGCAGCACCACTTGGAAGTCTATGGATTGCTTCCAGCCACCCTCTTCTCCACTCACTCTAATTATTTATCCCAGATCTCTAACTAGGCTCTGTTTCAGGATTGCTTAAAAGAAGTGTACATTTCTGTAGCTCCTGCTTCTCTCCCTTTCCAACTCTTTTTTTCAGCCTTAGACAAAAATCTACAAAGCATATTAGACCATTGCATCAGAACTAGACCCTGTATAAAAACATTTAGCCTTAACCCCCACATGAAGATAGTTGTCTCTTGTCATTTTATTAAATCTAACTGTAGCTTCTTTTTATTTATCTAATAAAAGTCTCCCCCAGTGGCATCTTTTTGAGCTACTGCTTTGTGAACTTTACTGAAATCCTCCTAGCTACAGTTAGTAAGGCTGTAGCAAATCACTGGGCCCTGGGATCTGCAGTGATGCTGGGTCAGTGCCAAACGTCTCCATAAGTATGGTCAAATAAAAATCAGTTTCTCAATCCACGTGTATCTAAAATACTTCTTTTAATTTTGCGTAAATCCACAAATGATACAATATTGAAGTGTTGGGTTGTTTTGGTGGTTGGTTGGGTTTTGTTTTTTTTTTTTTCTCTTTTTAAACATACTGTACAATGAGGTTAGTTAAGTGTTTTACATGAAGGCACAGCACACTGTATAATACACACATGCCTTGCCAGGCAGCAGTTTAGTATAATCCCCGAGTTGTGGCAGTAGTGCCAGGAGAAGTAGCAGGAATCACATATAAGCTGGAAGATAAATAAATAATAGATGCTCTCACATTTTATTTGAAATAGAGTTGCATATAAAAAGAATATACAATAATTTAACTTTAATAACTAGATTCTCTTGTACTATACATAACAGAATGTTTTCATCTGTATTAAATTAAACATTTTCAATATTAGGATGCAAAATTAATCTTCTTTTTGGTTGTCTTCATTGATGGAGAAGAGTTGCTTTCATTAGAAATTAAAGTTGAACTTTCAGTCTCATGGCAATCTGAAAGAAACAAATCCAGAGTTACTGGTATCTTGCTAATGAAGTGTTACTGGTAAAAGAAGCAAATAATTCCAATAAAATTGTTGGGTTTAGCTAATGCATTGCAAAGCTAGTTGTCTAAGCAGAACATCTGAAAAAAAAAAATCTCTTCACATTCTGAACATGTTCTGGTTACATTTGTAGCATCTTTATATATGGTTACTTGCTCTGCTTTGTCAGCAATTGTCACCGCAGGTCTGTTAATTCATCCAGCAAAGCTAAAATTCATGTTGCCTGCATTGCAGATTCAGTTTATTACAGCATATTTACCGTATTCACATTATCATTCAGCTATTTATACTTGAATGCTTCTTCTCCTCCTGCCAAAGGCCTTGGATCCCACGTTGGTTGGTACAAAGTTGTTCTTGCCCACTCCTCCTGACCTGCTCAGGAAGTCTGCCAGACGATGGGTCACACAGGTTGCTGTGTTGCATGCCCTCTTCTGTGCTGTGACACTGCTTTTCAAAAAGGGAAACTAGAGTTAACTCCTGAAGTACCTACCCTGCGTACAATGAAGCATCAGTAAGGGTTGCTATGCCTAGGAAAGACTTTTCTAGAGAACAAAAAGTAGGCTTGCTGTGCAGCAGGCATTTACAACTTCTGTCTGCATAGTTTACAAGCTCAGAAGATAAGTTTGTTTTTCTAAGTGTCAATCTCAATTTAGAAAAGGTGGCTGAGCCTTTTCTTTCTTGGGCAATTGGACTGAAGACTACGCCCAGCCAGATTTTCAGCAGTACCTGAGCCTGTCTCCATCAAGTCATTACAACCAACAGAGAGGTGCTGAGGAGGTCCAGGTCTGGAGCATTTAACCAAGCCCTACATTCTCCAAAAGCTTAGATCTGTGTTTTGTTTGTGGTGAGGCTGAAGGACAGTAGCAGACACTGATCTTTAGCTTCTCACTTCAACACTTATGCTCCAGAATGCCCAGAAAACACATGAAATCCTCACGTCACTGAGGACAACAGGAGCCGTGTCAGTGACTCTGGTAGGGCTGTACCTGCACAGCAGCTGACCAGTTGCTTTCGTATCGCTTCCATGTATTTAATGGGAATGCAGCAACCTCTCTTTCCTGGAGCTAGACCTCTGTCTGCTACAGCACCTCACCATGGGAGTAATTCACAGACTTCACTAGGATTAGTTCTGTGCTCAGAGTTCAGTCTTCAGCTAGCAGTTTTGCTAGATGAGGGACTTCAAGGGTTATACATTCACATAGTCCTCGCCCGACAAATTTTCTACAAAAGCAATGACTTTTCTTGCCATGGGAACGATTTTTCTCAGAAAATATTAATAAATTCTCTTTACTGCTTAACAGTGGATACTGTTTGTAACATCTGTGCCAATTTTTTTTTTGGAACAGACCTCTAATTACAAGGTAGATGCAATGCTGCAGCAGAAGAACTGTAAAGAAATCTGGTTTTGTCTCTTCATTACAATTCACCTACATTACATTGTCTTGAATGAATACAAGTACTTTAAAGATATTCAAGCTTTAAGTATACTAGTGTAAGACCTATTGTAAAGATGGGGGGGTGGGAAGAGATAAAAACTACAAGATTCTTACCTGGAAGAGTTCAGTAAGTACCCAGTTTTAAACAGGATTACATTTCTAGTTTGTTTGAACAAATCTGTATGAGCCTCTCCAGATTCCTTTGCTTCTTAGGGTCTCTACTAACAGGACTGCATCCATGCCCAATTACATTGGTACATATGAATGTACACATGTAATTTCAATTGCTAAGTTTTCTTTAAACTTCTCTAGAATTACTGGCATCACCTCTCTTGAACATCATGATAACTTGTAAAATTTTTCTAGCCTTATCTAGAAGTCTCACATTCTAAAAGGACTTAAGCTAAGCAGATCTAATCCTTATAGAAAAATAGGTTTATTGAACAAGTGCATGGGCAAGCACAAAAGAAGAGTCTACTTGTACATTTAGCAGCCAGAAATGAAAAGCCTTTTTAAGATTTTTTTTTTTTTTTAAATCAGGGTCTAAGAAAATAATTTGAAATGTCAAGGTAGTGCTGTTCATTTTTATTTATTATTTTTTCCCCCTAGCTCGGTATGCTCATTACGTCCTCTGTCTTCCTAGCAATAAGTCCATCTCAAACATTCTCTGTCAAAAACAGAATCAAAAGAACATAGAGTTAGCAATCAAAGTTAGATCCACATGCATCAGGTTAAAAAAAGGGAGAAGGGGAGAAATAAGCACGTCTAGTTGTTTCCTAGGGGTTCCCCATAGTCTGCATAGCGTTCGTGTTCCAGGTCACTCAGCACATTTCTTTTCTTGCCAGGAGTTCCAGCCCCGACGTCAGTGCGAGGATAAGTTTGCAATTTGTGCAACTCTTGAGACAGTTTGCCCAGCACACAAGTACTCAGACTGGCACAGCGTTTGGAAATAGATCTATCCAGGCTGCAGGGGGGAAAAAAAAAACATGCCCAAAGGAAGAGTAATCTCAAACATGCACGTTCATGCATTTCTTCTCTAAATAAATCTACAGTTAGGAAAATTTAAAAAGTAACAAAAGAAAAAGCACCAAACAAAACCTCCACATGACATTCCATGCAGGGAAGTTCATACAAATGCAGTCAGAAGGAAAACACTATTTTTCAATGAATTCAACTTTGCTGAAAAGCAAGTTCATTAGCCTTTGGGATGCTTCCTAGATCAGGAAGTTTTACTGGCCAGGTATTCAGCATGCTGTTCAGTCTCTCATACATCACCACCATGCTTTGCAATACAAATCCTGTTAGGATAATGCAAATGCTCTTGCATGCCTTTGGTCTAGGTGAAGAGTGGTGCTGCGTGCATTAGGAGGAAGACGTCCCCTCTGCCAGGGACTTTCCATGCCTTACAACAGCATGCACTTTAATGACAGAGAATCCAAGAGTGACCGAATAGTGCCTAACACTCCCCTTAGGGGGACATACCTTTTGCTGCCATATTTTAACATAACCCTCTCATTCAAGCTCAAATCGCCCTCCATTTCCAGTTGTAAGAGGCAGAGAGAAGCAGGTTAACTAGGTGGAAGCCATTCTCCCGATACCATCATTAGGATGTCTCTGCAGTATCATCCTTTACCAGTGAGGTGACCACAGTTAGCCATAACCCCAAGGAAAGAAAAAACACTCGACCTGCAGAGCATCTGCTCACGTGACTCTTACTAAATATCAAAGACATAACATTTCCCCCATTGCCCTTCTCCTGCCCCAGGACTGCAGTCCTTACCTGTTCCCCTCAGAGGCTTGCTCCAGCTCTTCTGCTGTCATCTGTATGAACTCTTTTACAAGCGCATTTAATAACCTTCGAGCTTCATAATCACTGAGCGTCACTCGATCTGTTAGGGACTCCAAGCCAGGTCTAAGCAGAGGCAAGCAAAACAGGATGAATAAAACCCGGACTGCTGCAGAGTGCCATGCACAGGAGACAGGAGTTTGTCACGCATCACTGCGTGTCATTGACAGCATCTTTCACTGGTGTAAGTGTGTAAACCTTTCTCTTGCACAGCATTAGGTTTTAAATATGTAATAAAAAAAGCCACAGTGTCAAAACCAGCTGGATGATTTTGATGCTGTCATTTGCTGTAGTCCATTTCCCTCCCAGATCTGACAGATATTAAGCATTTTCATATCATTCAGATATAGCACTCAGCAACAGGACCAGCTTCTTACCTGACTGGGGCTGCCTGGAAGCTATCCATCTGGCACACAACCAAGGCATAAACAGCAAGGAAAGATGAAATCTTCAGCATAACCATGATTTCCTCTCTACAACAAAGAGGTACATCAAGCAATGGCCGTTTTCCAAACCTCTCAATCCTTTAAGTTCTACTAAAGAGGTCATAGTCTCCTAGCCACAAGTAGCACAAATGCTAACAGCTTTTTTAATATTACTTTTCCATTTCTTTTGATTATTACTGTTGTGCTTTGATTTTCTCAAAGTTTTAAGATAAAACTTAGCACTATTACAGAGGATAAAAATGCAGCTTTTCTAAGCTACAGTTCTGTACAGCTATCTACATTTAACTTCCTATAGACTTTCAGCCTGGTGGAAAACACTTTCCTCTGACTGACTGCTGCAGACAATGTCACAGCCAGACATGAGTGGGCATAGTGATAGGATACAAGCCACAAGAAGAAAAAAAAAAAGTGTTTAGTGTTTAACATTTTTACCAGTTTTAGTGTTTAACACTTTACCTGAAACTGGTTGTTCCTTGGCAGTTACAAGCTAATAACCCAGACCTCACTATAAGAATTAAATAGTTGAATTTCAATAAATAATTCCACTCTGAAATGAACAAACAAAAAAGTTAAAAACTAGTTATAAGAACAAACCCCATTAAAAAAAAAAAGTCTATAATTGAAGATACCTGCTTTGAGAGACACTTCTTGCTCACAGACTCAAACGAGCACACCATTAACTACCCACATCGGTTCCATCTTTGCTAGCTCCCAGCTCTAGACGCGGCTCACCGGAACAACGAGGATTCCAAATGATGCACCGGTCTCCGCGGGGCCCCGAGGCGCCCTGAACGGTGCCCAGCGCTAGCAGAGCAGCCGGCAGGACACCGGGAGAACTTTACACAGAGAGCCGTCCTGCACGCCTGGCGGGACACCCCACGCCGCGTGGGCGGGCAAGGGGAAGAGAGAGACCGAGGGCTAACTTTCCTTCGCCTTCCTTGCCCACGCGTACCCAAGCAAATGAATGAAGGCACTGCCGCCCCGCGCCGAGCTCCGCGCCCCGGGAGAAAAGCGGGACCGAGGCGACCCTCCGCACGCAGCGAGCCGCAGCCAGGAGCCGCGCAATGCTTACCGGCGGGGCGGTGCTGTGCGGACGAGGGTGCGGGTGGCGCCGCCGAGCCGCGGTACCGCGCACCGCCCGCCGCCGCCGCTTTATACCTGCCGCCGCCGCACCCTGCGTGGGCGCCCGCGCGGGCCCGCCAGCCAATCACCGCCTCGGCCGCCCGACGAGGCCTGGCCCGCCATTGGGCGCCACAGCCCGGCTCGGCGCTGACGTCATGCCCGCTCCGAAAGCGTCCCATTCACAAAAAAAATCTGGCGAGGGGTGAGGCGCTGCCGGGGGCACTGCGGGGTGGGGTGGCCCATTCATACCGCGCGGCCCCGGCCGCGCTCCCCCGCGGGATCGCTCACAGGTAGCGACCTCTGCAGCAGAGGGACCGCATTGCAGAGCGGGGCCGCTCCCTGCCCGGGATTCCCCCCCATCTCGGGCCTCCCTCCCCGTGCCCCCAAACGCAGACGGTGTCGGGGGGGCGGCTGGGTACAGCCGGTCTCCCTGCTGAAGCCCCGGGGGCTCCGCACTGGTGGGGGCAGCTGGGCAGGGGCACCACGTACGCAAGTGCCCGCGGCCGCTGCCTCCTCGGCCGCCGCTGGGCAGCCCGAAGGGTGCACCCTCCCGGACCCCCTCGCTTCCCTGGCAGGGGAAGAGACGCTTGCGGCCGGCACCCCGCCGCTCCTCCCTGGAGCGACTGAACCTTGGCACCTGCACGCAGCACACTGCACTCCGCGCAGTGCCGAGCCGGGCGGCCGCACCGCCTCCCCCGGGACTGGTCCGCGGCGTAACTCTGCGGTCGTAAAGGAAACCAGCATCATCACCATCCTCATCACACAACTCTAGGAGCAGGTGCAGCGCCTTTCCGTGCACGGAAGAGGCATCTGGGAAGGGCGACCGCCTCCCACCGGCGTAACGATGGGCCCCGCCGGTAGGGATTACCGGCCAGCTGTCCGCCGCCCCATACATCACCCGCAGAGGGCCCTTTGTCACGGCCCGGCCGCGCTGCACCTGCCCGCGCAGGATGTTTGCCCAGGAGCAGCAAGTACCCGCCGGTGGAGCTTGGGGGAGCGGGGGCAGGAAGGGGGGCGGCAGGGGCAACCACGAGGAGACGCCACGACACGGGGTGGGGGAGAGAAAACTGCTGCCCAGCGGAGCGGGAGCGGGGAGAAGCGGGCCCGAAGGACCGGAGGACTGCTCTGCAGTGCCTGGTCGCGGAAAGCTCTTCCACCGCTCTCCGAGCGCCGGGGGCTGGGAGCGGCTTTCCTGGCCGCCGTAAACGGCAGGGCGTCTGCCGAGGACGCAGGCACCGGCAGGCACGGCCGATTCGTGGCCCCGCGGCAGGGGGAACGCCCAAGCGCTACCCCGGGCCCCGGTAGCCGGTAGCCCGATGGGCCGGGCGGAGGGGCGCGCAGGGATAGCAGCCGGAGGAGAGGGGCGCTGACTGTTCCCGGGACCCCCGGCCCGGCGCAGCACCGCCCGTTTCCACCCCTGCCCGCGCTTCCGTGCATCGCCGCGGCCCTTCCCGATCCCAGCGGCTGCGGGCACCGCCCGCGGCAGCGGTGAGTACCGCCGGGGCCGCGCTGCCGCGGAGGCCAGCGGGGACACCGCAGCGAGCGGAGCTCCGCGCATATTGCGCGGCCTCGCTGCGGGACAGGTGCCGAGCACAGCTAGATCGCTCGTTTCACGGCTTGAAACGGCCGGGAAAGATTTCCCGGGAGCCTGGGCCGGCGTTTCTTCGTTTATGTTTTTGCAGAAGCCGATGACACGGGCTGCTCCCGGCGGCAGGAATCGTGGTTTTCACCAGGAGGTGAATAAAGTTGGGGAGAAGCACGGGGGGGGTATTGTTCTGATGATGCGATTTTATCTTTGAAGTTTAAAAAGGAACACGAACATTCTGAAAGCCAGAGGCATCTGGCTGAGCATTTGGCGCGGGTTTCTTCTTTCCCTGGCTGTCAGCCTTTCGGGGTGCCAGCACCCCCTCCGCCACTCGCTCTCCTTCCCTCCCAGCACCGCGGGCTGCACAACCTCTCCATGCTTGTTTTGCAGAACCCCGATTGCAAACCCGTTTCGTTTGGGGGGTGTTTGGGTTCCGTTATGTTTTGGGTTTTTTCAGATAACAAGTAGCAAGTTTGATTATTTTTCTAACACATCTTCGTAGCTTCATCCCAGCTTGCTCCGTGCTCACAAGCACCACTGGGATGCTCCCGAGTAAAGTGTCCGCAGATATCTGGGCTCACCCGGCCACAGGCTCTGGTGCAGCGGGGTAAGGGGTGCCCCCCCCCCGACTCCCCCCTTGCCTGCTCCCTTAGCCCGTTTTACGGGCACCGATCGCCTGCCCTCTCTGGGAGGCTTCCTCCTCCTCCCCGCACAGACAGATGTAAATTTCGTTTTAAAGAGCAGCTCCATCGCACATATCATCACGGGAAACCCCCAGGAGGAGTTTAAGTATTTGATTTTCAATTTCTTCCGTTTCCACAACTCCCGTTCTGACTTGTAAGCTGTTTTTTTTGAGTTTACATTTACAAACACTAGGTAGCACCTACAGAAACGCCGCAGCATCATGGTTGCTGCTTTAACATGACTTGCACAGCTACAGCAACATAAATAAAGTGGAGGAACTTGAATGACTGGGCTCTCAGACAGACACTTCTGTCTGACTCTGCTGGCCCTTTCCTCTTCCTACGTTAACAGTTAATAATTCACATTTCCTTTGGGGACTTATTTACTCCTTGTCCACATAGAATATTCCTGCTTTAGCCTTAAAACTCCAGCTGTCTCTCTTGTAATAGCATATTTCACTTCTTCAGGGAGGAAAAAGGTAAATTTCATCTTGCAGTTGATTCCAGTCGGTTCAAGTCCTTCTCTTGCCAGTACGACTCAGCCTCGGGCTGGAGCCCGGAGGATGCGGTGATTACAGGGTTACAGGTGCCAACATTTCTACTTTAAGCTTTCACAGGAAGAAACGTAAATTTAAAGCAACAGGTATGAATGCCAATAGATCCACTTTTGTGCATGTATAGATGAAATAATACTTGGATGTTGGCAAGCACTTTGGCTGCTCCTTGCCAGAGCTAATGGAGGGACTCCCAGCTGGAATGCTTGTCCTATTTTTCCCCTCAGCTATACGTCATTTGGTCTCACCAGATTCTTTTTTTTTGGTTTTTTTTTGCCAACCTCTTCTTTCTTATATGTAAGACAGAGAAGAAAGACAGCTCACCCAGTACAAAGAAGTCCAAAGACCAGTTTGTCTATTTCTGAAGCAGTAAAAATGATACAGGATCTTCACAGGGTAATGATCTCCTGTTGCTAGACAAATCCAAAACTAGAGGTTAAGTATTCATGGAAAAACTAGCATAAAGGGGTACTTCTGAGCACTGCACTAGGAAAGCAAGACATTTACCATCCAAGGAACTTATTCTGCTTTTTTCAGTGCCTGATAAAATAATCACTGGGTATAGGTTCAATGCAGATGAAATGAAGAGCTACAGAATGCTTGGAATTTTTTTTTTTTTTAAAGAAATCAGATGATCTAATGCAACCTGCAGGTCCAAGTAAAAGGAATTTCCTTTTCAAAGAAATGTATCTAAATTTGTAAGGAATAAGAAAAATCAGTCCTATTTTAAAGTGACTTTCTTTCCACTAGATACAATATTTGACAATATTCTACTGTTTGGTATTATTTAACCAATACATTTTAAAGTGCAACTCTTTTTTCTACTATTTCTATTGCTATTATGTCAACAAGCCATAGTGTCTGCAGCAAGGTTCTGAAATGTTACCAGCTGACCTGCTGGTAAACAAAAATATCACTTGTATATATTATGTTGAGATTTTTGTTAAATAATAAAAGGTAATGCTTCAAGATAGGCAAGATTATGATCTGCACAGACAAAATTTCCATTCCCAAGAATGATTCACATCTGACAAGAGAGAACCCTACAAAAAGGAAAGGGTACACAGTGATGATGCCATGATTCAGACATGGTAAGTTCTTCAGGAGGGAGGTGAGCATGATTCAAGTCTCTGCTCTCTCTAAGCTTGTTCTTCACAGCACCTAACTAAGCCTCTTGCTGATAAGGACAATTCATGATAAAAGCAGCTGTAAAATTCACATGATCTTTCTTTACAAAGAGGAGCTGGGGAGTTAGTTACTTGTGTTGCTGTGGATGCCTAGTCTATCTAATTCAGGATCTTGTCTCCATGGACAGATGGAAAACATTGCCACCTCTAAACTGTAAAAGCCACTCAGAGCAAAGTGAGCACTACCGAGCTCCTGTGAAAGCATCTTTCTAACATTTCATTGTAATCTGTTCTGCAGAAAATGATACAAGCTAAGCTAGAGTTAACAATATTGTGCTGTTGTAAAAGCAAGCTGTGTATAAGGGCTTAAGGCCTGAGAAGTAATCCTTACCCTCTACTTGCTGCTGGTAAGATCTAGCTCTGCTAAGTGTACTCTGTTTGGGCCAGCATTCCATACCTCAGAAAGACTTGGGCAAGCTGGAAAAAGTCCAGAAAGATAACAGGAAGAATTATCAGAGAATCAGAGATCCCATAACATGAGTTAGGAGAACAAGCTCAAAGATAGGGGAAACAGTTAACAGAAGGCAAGACTATGGGGAAATGTGATAAAAATGTAAGTTCTTGCCATGAAGCATTAATAATCTACACTGTGGTACTATATTCAAAACAAAAATACATGGGCATAAAAGGCAACAAAGAAGATCCCACACATTAGAAAAAGCTTTCTACAGTTGAGATTAATGGCATCTAAGAATGGGTTACATTGCAGTTATGGCGTATCTTTTACTGGAGGGTTTTTATGGCACAGAAGTCTAATATCTGAATGAAAGTATAGTTGATATGCTCTGAGGAAGGAATATAATCAATTAAATATACTGCCTTCATATCTTACACCTGCAATTTTTGTGATTCTGTAATTTTAATACCTAGAAACCGGCTTAAAATCTGCAAGGTAATATCTTACCTACCATCTGAACTTTTGTTGTCATTTGCTTTTGCAAAACTTACATCCCTAATTAGCCTAATCCGTTGCTCAATTCTGCTTCTGTAGCCTCCAAAAGGCCATATTCAGATTTAGAATAAGATCACATCAAGATTATTCACACAAATAATATTTTACCTATTCTACTTTGGTTTGAATTCAGCCCAAAAATGAGAGCCTCTTTTTTATAAAAATGCAATGCTTTCCTCAGAACCAGAACACGGAAACAGATCCCAACACTAAAGCGTTTCCTTTTCAGTGGACTGGATTTATGCTGCTTCAGTGACTATTTTTGAGAAAGTGGAATTGCTGTTGAACTGATTGCTGAGAAATATCTGAATCAGTCAGGAAGGTAATTTTCTTCCACAATGCCTTAGAAAAGCTTCCAGACTGATGTAGAGAAGACATTTTAAACAAAAGATCAGTGTTGCATCGTTTTTAATCTTATTGAAACATTCCTACTGAGCTGGTTTTGCTCAGTACATTTTGCAGCAGTTTCCCTGTATATATTCAGAATCCACTGCGGGATGGTATTTGCAAACAAACCGGGCAATGCTGGTCTGTGCTGAGGTTTGTTTGGCAAGGCAGAAGGGGCAAACCGCAGGAAGGTGGCTATGGCTCTGTCAGTTTCTGTACTACCTTACTGCACGCAGCTCAGCCTCTGCGCAGGTTCACAGAGGCTCCAGCCCTATCCTGTGCTACCTGGAGACATGCTCCCACTCTCTGATAAATGGTAATGCTCAGCTATGCTCCAGCTATACACTGTTCTGTCCCAGGCTGACAAGGAGAATCCCTCAAGAGTAACATGAAGCTTACCAAATACAGCCTGGATCAGACTTGCAGCATGACCAGGGTAGCACAAAGGGGATGAACTGTCGAGGAAAATCTCACTGAATATATTTCAAAACCAGCACCTATTTCTACTTCAGTTTTATGCATCCTGCAGGTGAACAAACTCCTTATCTGGAAAACAACCTCAGAATAGAAAACTAACCTTGTTAAGCAATAGCAGAGTTATAAAACTTTGATTTGATTGCTAGCACAAGCTCTGTGCTACTATCTTGTATGTCATCAGAGCATGTCAGCAAAAATATGGTGAGAAACTATATCCTAAATCCTCAAGTTAATGCCATGCTTGCTCTTTACAGGATATAAGAAGGGTGCAAGATCTCATGTCATCATTTCACTCTCTGTTTTGATAGTACTGAGGTCTGATCAAGCCACAGTGTAACAGTATTTTTCTCAGTCCTTTCCAGGATCATTCAGGTGTCTTGGCATGGTCAAATACTACAGCTATACATTCCTGCTGTTTTCAGTACTGCCCTCTGTGTAAGGACCGGGTGCAGTTGTTTCTCAGCCAGCTTGACTCTTGACAAAAGGAGCTTGTGCAAAGGCAACTATTTAGTCTGTTATCTTCAGCTAAACTGGGGACCAAAAAAGATCTCTTTCCTTTCAGTGCTGGTAAATAGGCAAAGGCTATTGCGACATAGTATTTGCTAATGTACTTACAGCAGTTTCTGGGAACCAATAGTCATGTGACACTACCAATTAAAAAGATAAATTTCTAAATTTGTGCATAAAATTGACCTAAGTATACTCTGAAAGAGACAGCAAATAAAATATGCTAAAACTATTTTTCAAGTCACAGTCTTTAAAACGGTGTCATCGCTTTCTGAGTCTGCCTGACAAACGTATGACGTCCAGGCACAGTAGGACTGTGATAAGGAAAAGGGCTTTTTTCACCACCTGATCACCAAATTCACAAGGGAAAACATTAGATGTGTTTTTCTGTTTTAGCAAAACTATAAAGCACCAGCATCATGACAGACTTAGCTCAGGAGATAATTGTAACACAGAAATTGACCATTCACTATGGTGATATAGGTGTGTTAAAAAGAGCTATGTGAGTGTAACAGGTAAGGTGACTCCACAGACTTGTCAGTGGGCTTATGGAATTAATTTCTTCAATGAGAAGCATGCCTATTATACATACACCTGTAGGTATGTTATACATGCAGGTCTCTTTCTTTTCCCTGCCACGCGCTCAAAGAAAAGGAGCAAATTTTCTGTTTTTCTGGTTATAAACAAGTTGTTTTCCTGTGAGACATTTTATAAATGATGTCATGACTTCACTGGGCAAGAGGCATTATTATAGCAATGGAAAGCACTTTAGCCTGATAAAGGTTTACTTTGTTTTCTAGAAGTTCAGCAATAATGTTGATGCTAAAGGGTAAAAAAAGTCGAATCTTGATTCAGACTGTAGCTGAATAAAAGTCTGTAAGATATTTAATGGAACTTGGAAACTACTTATTTTTTCTCCCAAGAGTGTAATAGGTTTATCATCAGGATCTTAATACTGTTCCTAAAAGAAGGGCACCATCTGTCAGTGTATTTCTTCAAAAGTCAAAGCTATATATAAGTAGGTGTAGTCACTCCCCATCAAAGAATTGCTTTCTGCTTTTCTTGCAAAGACAGGAGCACAATCATTTCCTGTTACTTGATTGTCTCCAACTTCTCTTTACAGAATTTACAATGCAAAGTAATTGTAAATCTTGATGACTTGAATGTTTTAGAATTTAATAGACACATGCTTTAATGCGTTTCTTTACTCAGCCATCACTTTTTGTAATTGAAATCTAAAAAACTTTACTCATCCTATGAGTTTGCTCATTTGATCATCTGTGATTAAGATGAGTAAAACCTTCCCAAAGAAGCGATTCAGCACAAGCTGCCCCCACATTTCCAAAGGAATAAAAGGAAAAAAAAAAAAAAAAAAAAAAAATCAGTCAGAAACTGGCAAGGAATCCTGCCCTTGGATGGCCATTGGAGTCTTGCATCTCTAAGCCTGCCTTCTTAAGTGATTTCATCTGTCCACAAGGGCTTATTTATTACTTTTGACAACTTTCAGTCACAGTTAAGCATGCTGGTTCTTTTTTCCTCCATTTAATCATGCATCCTTTAGAGGTTCTCAGATCTTTAATCTTGGCTGATTCACCACCTTTTTGCATTTGGCTTGACCAGAATGGATTCTACTGTTCTGCAAGCATGCTCTTCAGTTTCTCTTGCTCTGTTACAGTGGATAACACCACTGTCTCTTCTCTAGCACCAAAGCTCAAACACTATGGTAAGGTCACTTTTGACTCTTCTCTCCCCCACTTGAAGACAATTGCCAAATCTTGTCTGCTTTTTTTTTCCCCAAACAAGTCCACTCCTTCCTTTTTAGACAAATATTTGATTTTTTTTTTCTTCTGTATCTTTTTTTTTTTTTTCTTTCTCTTCTTGGGTCTTTCCTGTGCTATTTTTTCCCCCCATTCTTAGCCTTCAAAATGCTTTCTGCCAAAACTGTCAATCACCTTTCCTTTCTTTTCTTACACAGATGCAGTGGAAATCACAATCATCTAGAACTTTGGGCGCATATGAAATATCACATACTTAAAGGCAGTAAAAATCATTCAAAGCAATGGTACTTATTCCTAAGTTTCCTCAGACACTTTGAGAGCTATTCAAGCATCATCTTAACAAGGGGAGGATGAGGGGAGAAAAGTACCGACCTCTTTTTTTCCAAAGACGGAAGCTTATGTATGGAAATGGTTTACATCCTTCTGAGACTGTCGTAACAACCGTATCCATATACGCCATACCATATACCATATAATTGCATGATGTATCTAGCACATTAATGTTTCTACTCCCACCCTAATCAACAATAATTATATCAAGCTACTTGTTTTTAATTGTCTGTAGGCTGTGAATTACCCTTTCTCACACCGTTTTGAAGTGTTTTCTGACCAGCCAGGCCATGTACCTCTATTCACCAGAATATGCTGAGCTAAAGGGTTTGGAGACCACCTCTTTGTTTAAATGTAATTAGGTTTAAAGCTATCTGTTTGAGTTTGCATGCTTCAACACAACTGCTTAAGCACATTGCACCTCTTGTTAGAATCCTCAGCCATTTCTTCTCATTCTGCCTCTGGCTAGAGCCAAGCTGAGGTCCTGAATCTCTTGCCCTCTGGTGAGAAATCTTAAGGCACTGACAGTGAAATACTGACATTTTTTGCAGCTATGGCCCAAGTAATTCAGTTAAGACATGAGGCAGTATCATACTGGAAAAAAAAAAAAAAAAGGGATGAAGAAATAACTTGGAAGAAGAATGAAAATATTTAAACTCCAGCTGTTCCCAAGCTACTTATCTGTATTCTGACAAAGTGGGTAAAATTTGGATATAGGATGCTGGCACTGACGTACGCTTTACAGGCATTTTGCAGCTGGGATAGAGAAAGACGCTGAGGCAGATAAAGCTGACTACTTGTTGCATGAAGATTCACCTGAAAATCAGAGTCTCTTGCTGCATTGCCCCATGGAAACCAGCACAGATGCTAGTCCAGCCAACCAGCCTTCCATGCATGACAATAGATGGGCATCAACAACTCTGGCTGAGAAAACCAGATTACCTTCAGTAAAAGTTCCTGGTGTATTGTTCTGTAATATACATGTGACATTTATCTTTCATTCTCAACCTACCCATCCTGGACAAACGTGCGTGAGTACTCTCTTTGAAGCCTGTTCTCTTTTTGTACTTCACAGCCTCATGCTCTACCCAGCAAGCACCCAGACAGCCAGCTCCATTGTCCCCAAGCCTCCCCGATGCCTTGCAGCCAGACTGCCAGCCAGAAAACTACACTTTGTCACTTCCCGGCTCCCCTCCTTGTTCCCGTATTGTACCCACAGCTCTTACCTTCTCTCTGTACTCCCAAAGCAACAGCCTTTACATTGTTCGAGTTCTTGACTACCTGCCTTCTGAGCAATGTCGGGGGCTCTCTTCAGCTTTTATGCCATGTATTCTCAGGTCAGTATCACCACGTTTGACACAGAATGCCCCATCGCAGGAACGTACTGAGAATTAAGCATTTGATGGTTAGATTATCAAGAAGGTAGAGCGTTTTGATCAGTCAGGTTATTAATGAATTCACTAGCAAAAATTCTTTATTAGTTTAGACCCGATCAATGTTCTTACAAACCCATGCAGAGATACTCAGCTGATTTCAACAAAAAAAAAGAAATATAAACTTGGAAGCACATAGAACAGAAATTTTAACAGGGCAGGAATGCTTCTCTTATGCCTAAAACAGCCTGGAAAGCAGCTGTAATGGAATAGCAAAACCAGCGCGAGGGGAAAGAAGTGCGAGTGGTTTTAGGAAGTGTTTCGGCAGGATGTTCTATTGCATAGCAGCGCTGCCCTCCTCAGCAGCTGAAGTCCTGAGGCATCGACCCGCCGAGTAACAACAGCCCTCTCACGTTACGTATGGGATTTCCCTGCTGCTCTGTCACAGGAACTGGGGACATTTCCCCAGCCGACGGGGAGCGCCACAGGCCAGCCCTTCCCCGCCGCCCGTGCAGCCTCCGGCACTGCTGTTGGCTGGGGCAGGCGACCCGAGGGCAGGCTGCTCAATACCGGCAGCTACCGGCACGGCGTGTGAGGCTGCCAGCCGCCCACCTCCCAGCAGCGACCCACCAAGACACGCAGACTGCCCGTGTCGCGGGTGGAACGGGCGAAGGGAAGGACACAGGGTTTATTTGAGGCTCCCCAGACCCGACGAGGGTTTGGGAAAGTCATCTCAAAGCTGCGGAGTTTTGCTTCCACAGGCACTTGACAAGGAGCAAGTAATTGCTTGTTACTCCTCTCAGTTGTCAAGGTGAAGGTACCAAGCACGCGATGCTTTTTCAACACTTTATAAACCTGACGGGAGCGACTTTGAATATTATTCCAGAAAATAAAATGAAAGACCAACCAACGTGGGGGCCGAGCCCGATCCCTGCACCGCACAGGCCACGGCGGCCAGCCCCGTCCCTGCGCTTCCCAGCCCCGCGGCCGCCCCCGCCGCCGCCCGGGGCAGAGCCCGGCGGAGCCCCGCAGCGGGATCGCGCCGGCCCGGCCCCTCCCCGACCGACGCGAGGGGACGGAGCCCCCGGGGCCAATGAGCGCGGGGGGCGGTGCTGCTCTCTCCCAATGAGGGCTCGGGCCGGCGGCAGGAGGAAGCGGCGGCGGCGGCGCGGGGCGATGTGGCCGGCGGCGGCGGGAGTCCCCGGCGCGGCGGGCGGCGGTGCCTGCCTCCTGCTGCTGGCCGCGGTGCTGGCGTTCGTGGTGCGGCAGCTGCTGAAGCAGCGGCGGCCGCCCGGCTTCCCGCCCGGCCCCGCGGGGCTGCCCCTCGTCGGCAACATCCACGCCCTGGGCGTGGAGCAGCCGCACGTCTACATGCTGCGGCAGAGCCAGATCCACGGGCAGGTACCGCCGCTCCGGCGGCGTCTGCCGCCGCCTCGGGGCCCCTCGGGGCGGGAGCGGGGCGGGCTGGGGCGGGGCGAGCAGCCTGCCGGCGGCGGAGCCCTGGGAATAGGCAGCCGGGAGGGCTCTCTCCAGCCCGGCGGTCCAGGGGCTGCCGCGGAGGCCAGAACCGCACCGGCTGTATTGCGGGTCCGGCCAGGGGAGCTGCCCCGCCGCCCGGTCCCGTCCCGGTGCGGCTGGCGGTGTCCCCGCCAGGGAACTAGCAGCACCGCGGAGGCGGCCACGCCAGGTTCCACCGCCCCGGAGAGGAGGCAGCGGCATCGTGGGCGGAGCCCAAGGCTCCGACTGGAACACGAAAGTGGTGCTGCGATCAGCCCTCCTCCCGGGAGCGGGGGCAGAGAAGAGCTTTCCCCCTCCGCTTTGCCAGCGCTCCCTCGTTAGGGCGCTGGAGGCGGAGGGGAGCTGCCTGGCTCTGACTTCTGCTACGATGCTTAAACCGGTGTCCTGCTGCATACGGAAATAACTCGCTTGTTTCACGTTCGCAAGTCTTGGGCATGACAAATGGCTTAAAATTAACGAAGTTACAACAACCAAAAGCAGGCATTTGAATAATCAACGTTTTCACTGAAAACAAGATGCTTCGAAGTACCTTCAGTGAAATATTTGGAATACTTACTTATAGTCAATTAGCATAACTACATAAGAATGGAGGGGTTTTTTTCATACTTTCTTATATATGGGGTGTTTCTTTTAATCAGCCAGTTTTAAGCAACCAATCTATTTTATGAGCTTCATAAAAGTTAGACCCAAGCTAGATCTGTGCGGGAAGGGCAGGCAGGTGTTAGCATTCCTACGTGTGCATGAGTGCACAGATGTACACATACCTAAACGCACACACGTAGGTTTGGGTAGCTGCTGGCCAGCCAGCACACAGCCTGGCCAGCCATTCCGCAGGCCTGTACATCTCCAGACTACTTATAAAACCTGTGATGTTTTACTCAGCAGCATTAGCACTGGAGGTCTGTGAAGGACTGAGCTTTGTGTCCAACAAATTGCTTTGTCTCGAAAATCATGTCCTTCAAACTGCTAGAAGTCTTTATATAGAACACCCCTAACATGCCAATAAAATGGCTGCTAGAACTTATGCCTGTCAAAAGCTTTTGTCCAGATCATTTACACAACCTGTAGCAGAAACAGACTAAGTCAGTCTTGTCAGGAATGAGAAGCGAAGCAAAGCGCACGGATTAAAAGCATGCTAAATGGCAGAAACAAAAGGACAGGGTTATCTCTTGTTTCATGTATTTTGGCAATAGAGAAAAGTAAATATGTTTCAAGCAAAGTGCTAGGACAAATAGAATGGAAACAAGAAGGAAAATGTGTCATTGAGTAGCTTTCTACTTGCCTGGAATGCTGTATGTAGTTCTTGTCACCTGCTGTCAGAAGGATCCTGGAGAATTCGAGGGAACTTGAAGACAGTGTATCAGGACGTGGGGGGCCCTGGAAAAATAAAACAAAAGGATTTTTTTAATAGGAATTAAAATAAACTATGATCAAAGTATACAAAGCTCACAAATGGTTTGCAGAAATATACCGGGAATGTCTCGTCACATAAAAAAGAAAAGCCGTTGTAACAGTGAAAATATTGTTTGCTAGAACAAAATAGTTTTACAATCAAAGAATCATTTAGGTTGGAAAAGACCCTTAAGACCGTCACATCCATCTGTTAACACTGCACTGCCACGTCCACCACTAAACCATCTCCCTACGTGCCACATCCGCACGTCTTTTAAATTCCTCCGGGGTGGCGTCTCCACCGCTTCCCTGGGCAGCCTGTGCCAGGGCTTGACAACCCTTCGGTGACAACCCAGTTGTCACAGAATATGAAATTAGTCTAACATTATTTCATACTGTGGAGGTCAACAGCTCTGAGATGAAGGAAAAACTAGAGATTTGTATAGGTAAAGGTCAATTTTTATAATGCTCAGAAAAGTATGGAAAGGGATATAGGATTTCAATCTTGAGTTTAGCCTCGGTTTTAATTTTTAAAACATAGGTTTTCATTTTGTGTATCCTGTATGTGCCTTCTGCAGGATGTTTTGCACCTTTCTCCAAAGCATCTAGTGCTAAACCACTTCTGGAAACGGGAGATGGGACTAGCTGGGCTATGCTGTCATTTGTTGGCTGTCATCATGGCTCTCACTTCTATCACCTGATGGTTCTTGGGGAGCCTGTGCAAAGTAAGCTGGTGTCCAGTTTCAGAGGTAGAAAGGACTGGGTGCAGCTTGGTTGTTTCCACAACTGACACCACTTCTCTGTCTGCCATTACTAAGTGACATGTTGGAAATCTTTGTGATGTGAACCAGTGTCTTCAGTCATAGTGCCCTTAACCAAATCCAGCGGTTGGAACGTCCCTTTACTTGGGCAGGGAGGTGGAGTAGGTACTGTAGTCAAGCTTTCCCCCCTCCCGTGGAAACAGTCTCAGCAAATTGGGAAAGTAGACAATATATGTACTTTATTTCTAGTTGTTGCATAAAAACTAGACCTTGTATCTAATGTTATATTATAGACTTGTAAGTATATACTAATATGTACTCAGATCTACTACTGCTAGAGGACAGTACTTTTTTTTTTTCTGAACAATATGCTGTCATATCAAATTCACATTTTTTTAATGACTATATGAAAGCATCCCCAGTCCTTACTTTGGAGAGCTGGTTCCTTTAGGCACATAGTAAATCATAAAGTAAATTAGCCCACACTACACTATATCTTTTGACAGAGTAAGTTAGCTCACAGCAGACTCTACTGTGTAATGCCACAGTCCCATCACCTCTGGCTACCTGTATGCCCTACTGAAGGTTATTCAGGTCTGTATTTTGCATTTGATGGTCAGTGTTGTTTCACTTCTTCATTATCTGTTTTCATTAGTTGTTCTTAAGATTTCCTTGTAATAGTATTTTACAATTTGTATTATTCCCCCCCCCAAAGATCTTCAGTCTTGATCTGGGAGGTATATCTGCTGTTGTACTGAATGGCTACGATGCAGTAAAAGAATGCCTTGTTCACCAAAGCGAAGTTTTTGCAGATAGACCATCTCTTCCCTTGTTTAAGAAGCTGACAAACATGGGAGGTAAGTGCTAATGTCTTTTGTATAAAAATGTAATTTTTGTCCATTATATGGGTTTGTGATCACGTGAAACATTTGCTCTAGCTATTTTCTCTACTTCTTCCTCTCCTTTCATAAAATACTCGATGCTTCTGTAAAGAGACTGTGTGGAAAGGATTGTCACTTTTGGATTATGTTCCATAGCAAAATGCGTTTAATTTTTTGTCTTGGTTTTGGTTTTTGTTTTTCCTTGTTAAATAATTTTATTATCTTACGGGGGCAAAATAAAGCATTGCATAAAATACTGTGTCAAAATATTTTTTCAGGCTTACTGAACAGTAAATATGGCAGAGGATGGACAGAACATCGCAAATTAGCTGTAAATACCTTTCGAATTTTTGGATATGGTCAAAGATCCTTTGAACACAAAATTTCAGAAGAATCTATGTTTTTTCTTGATGCCATTGATACATACAAAGGGAGACCATTTGATCTTAAGCACTTGATAACAAATGCTGTTTCAAACATTACTAATTTGATTATTTTTGGAGAACGTTTTACATATGAAGACACTGAATTTCAGCACATGATTGAGATTTTTAGTGAAAATATTGAACTAGCTGCTAGTGCTTCTGTATTTTTATATAATGCTTTTCCTTGGATTGGTATCTTGCCATTTGGGAAACACCAGCAGCTGTTTAAAAATGCAGCTGAAGTCTATGACTTTCTTCATGAGCTTATTGAACGTGTCTCTGAAAACAGGAAGCCTCAGTCACCTCGGCATTTTGTAGATGCATATTTAGATGAGATGGATTGCAATGAAAATGATCTAGAATCTACATATTCAAAAGAAAACTTAATCTTCTCTGTTGGAGAGCTCATCATAGCTGGGACAGAAACCACAACAAATGTTTTACGATGGGCAGTGTTATTTATGGCTCTTTATCCAAACATTCAAGGTAAGAACTTTGACAGTTTGAGGAACTGATATACTTTCCTACTGCAAAGTTAAAATGCTTTTTCAAAGTGGAGCAGTGATACACAGTTGTAACCAAAAGGGAAAGTCTGTATATATTATTCTGTTGTATCATTTACCATATATACTGTGGACAGATGTAAAAAGGTTATTTTATATGCAGAAGAGGATATCAGAAGTATGATGATAAAATTTTATCACCAGCAGTGCTTAGTTCAACTAGGCACTTTCGGTATCTGGAGAAACAGCAGCCTAGAGAACTTGTAATATTACTACTGATGTTTTGAACAGATACTACTCTAACATCAATTTCACTATCATCATCATCATTTCAGAATGGGAATAACAACACTACCCGTAGCTATAGGGCTTTTGGGTAGTTCTGCATAGGAACCAGGTATCTTTATGGATGAAAGATTATATTTTTTTCTTATTGTAGTAGGTGTATGACTCTATACCTTCTGATTTTTTCAGCTACAAAAATTGTTATTTGAATTGGGTGGACAAAAAGCAGTTATTACTTTAAATTAGAGAACAAATTTTTAATCTTTTTTTTAAGGTAAATGCAGCTTTACTTGAAAAAGAGGAAAATTAAAATAAGATGATAACATATGTCAAGGCCTGGCATACTATAAACAGTGAAAATAATTCAGATTAAATTAAGAAGTTGATACCAAAGCTCTTTTGTTGCTGCTATTATAATTATTATATGTCCCATATTCACTGAGCTGGTTAAAATATCTAGGCAAGAAGAACCAAAGTTCACTCAAACATCTCCTGGGGGCCATAACCCCTTACATATTTTCTTATTTTCATTTACACAACTATTTTAGTTAGTTGGTTAATTAATAGAACATGAATAAACTGATTAAATATTTAAAAAATAGGAAAACTTTCTTCTAGCCTAGGATTAAAAGCAAAATCTAACAGGATTTGAGTTGTTGATTTAAAAGAATTTGAGCGGCATACTTAAAAGAGAGATGTAGCTTCAGCTCACTAAGTGCAGCTAACAACATTTTTGTGGAAACTTACAGCTGCAATTGCTGGGTTTAATCAGTCAGCACATTTCAAATGATTTAAAATAAATGTGTTTAAAAAAAATCTTGCTTGTTTTTATGCTTCGGAGTTCCACTAATTCATCTATATGCTTTACACAGTATGATAAAATCTACCAAAAAAGGAAAATATTTGATACAATGAAAAAAAAATAGAATCTGATTTTAGAGGTACTTACAATGTAGGACGCATAGATCCATTTCCCATATTTTAGGTAAAATATACTAAGTGCCATAATTAGTTACTAGGATATTGTTATGCTTTACATTGTATAAAAAGCCCAAATGCAAAAAGGTTCACTTCAGTCAAAGTTTCTGATCAGCCTTGTCCTGGCTCACAAAAAATATTCCTATCTTATAGCAAAAAGTCTTTATTTCTTCTCTGTTAAGATCCGACCAAGATGATGTTTTCTAATAAAGGTCAAGAAAACTTTGCAGTTTTGTGTCTCCTATGCATTGGCTGATTTTGTAGAGATCCACTTACCTAAAATAATCTTCTGCTCTCAGATCTTGTGATATAATGAGTTGCTGAATTTGGATTCAGAATCAGTTCATCTGGATAAAAATAAAAATTCCTGTTACCTTCCATTTATTTAGACTTCCTCTGCCCAATCATTACAATATACAGCACTACATTGTCCAGTGTACTTTCACTAAGCTGTTTTTCACCTCTTTATTTTGATGTCAAACGTTGTCACTTCAAGTTGCAAAACCTGGTGATTCTGGTAGATTTTTTCTGCCATTGCCCAGATTTTCAGTATTGGTTCACATGAACTGTAAAAGTCCAGCTAGTTAGGAGCTGTTTGGCAGTTTCAACAGAGAAAATGTATCAGGAAAAAAGAGGCAGTTTGAACGTCTTTGAAAAGGAAAAAAAACCAAAGCTATTTTTAAAATTTAAATTAAAAAATTATTATTTAAATAATATCAAAGACTCCTGTCTGTGTCCTACTCTTATCAGGTATCAGTTTAAGAGTGAATGATTTTACACTGTGACAATTCTAAAGAATCATAGCAGAATTAGACAAGGCAAAGTTAAAGTGGCTAATTTCAGTGTTATCTGAGTTCACTCAAATATTTAATGTACTTTGTCTTTGCAGTCTTTTCTGTGTTTCTTTGAAGAGCTCTGCAAATAAAACTATACACGAGCAAAGCAAAGCACGTTAAAACACAATTTTACTGAGAATAATTAGTATTGAAATGATTGAAAGATTGCTGGGATATATGCTAGTAATAATTCCTACTACCAGGAAAAGGAATAGAGAGTCTAAATTTAAAAGCTTATAAGCTACTATAGTTTATATAAGGTAATTCATGTTTTGGTATCCTTTTAAAAGTATATAATATGAGGCTGAAATTAAAAAAGAAAGGATATTATGCAATAAACATCAGCTTTTATTGTTTTTCCTAACAGGGCAAGTTCAAAAAGAGATTGATTTAGTCATCGGCCCGAACAAAATGCCTGCCTTGGAAGAGAAATGCAAAATGCCATACACTGAGGCTGTGCTACATGAAGTTCTAAGATTCTGTAATATAGTTCCACTAGGCATTTTTCATGCAACTTCCAAAGATACTGTTGTGCGTGGTTACTCTATTCCCGAAGGCACCACAGTCATTACAAACCTCTACTCTGTTCATTTTGATGAAAAATACTGGAGCAATCCAGAAGTGTTTTCTCCTGAGAGATTTTTGGACAGCAGTGGGCAGTTTGTCAAGAAAGATGCATTTATTCCTTTTTCACTAGGTAAGAGCGATTCCTTCCACTGCTCCTTTTCATAAATCTAGAGGTGTAGAATGTGCAAGTGATGGGAATAAAACAGGAATGGACAGAATGATACAAAACATCCACAGTTCTGATGAAACAGCTATTTTAAAGATATGCACTATAACACATGGCACATTTTAGCCTATCTTTTACAGAGATGAGCTCATTATTTTATGTAACTAACAGAGAAGACACCGTAAGATCTTCTTATCTTCTATAAATTTTATATCGCTGCAGTATGTAAATGTTAGTAGTTTCACAACTAATAGTAATTTTCTGCTAAAGTTACTACATACAGGCAAGTTACACACCCAGCTTTCAAATTTCAACACTTAGATCAGCACCAGTAGTTGCAGATTTTATTCAGAACTACTTTGGAGGTCAGTAGGTAACACTGCATTCTGTCCTGAGGAAACAGTCTGGCGGTCCTAAATCATTATGGATTTGTCTTCTGATACCTGTAAGAGTGGATACTTTACCTTACATGGGATTATCAACCTAAAAAATTCCATGTTGTGTGTAAGCTAACTGCCAGGGCTACCTCTGCAGTCCATAGAAAGCTATAGCCTTGTGTAGAGGGTGACAGTTTATTTATCTGGGATACACTTTCTCCCCAAAATTGAAGCAGCCAAGACAAGACAGTTCCTTTGGAATGGATGCACAAATACCCAAAGTTCATCTGATGAAGTCAGCCTTTATTGTGTATTCCATTGTGCTTCTTTTTGCCTCTGACCTTACCAGTTCCAGATGTTGTTATCTATTCCTGTGTCTTCCACAACCACATTTACTCCCTGCAACTAGTCATACATGGAATGGGCACTAATGCTTTAAATCCAGACCTGTTTCATATCTTTCTACTTACCAAATTATAATAATTGCCAGGTAATGACTGGCAGTAGAGGTAATTAAGAAAATAGTAGGGGACAAAGGTCAAAATTCACAGTATCATTTTTTTTTAAATCTTCTGTCTGGACTGGCACATCAAGACAAAGTAGCTAATAGCTTATCTAAATAAATTTGACAGAATTTGCTACAATGGCATCTGAATAGTCAGAGGAACAAATTCTCAAAGATCTGTTTCTTGCTGTAAATGATCACCTACCCTCTCTCACAGAATACTACCACCAAGTTCATACAGCTCCTCTTAGAACACACAAATGAACATTCTTATTCATAATAAGAGTGAAAATGTAATTGAACACATCCTAAGTTTATTTTCAAAACTTTCTTTTCAATCCAGGAAGAAGACATTGCCTTGGAGAACAACTAGCTCGAATGGAAATGTTTTTGTTTTTCACTTCATTACTACAACGATTTCACCTCTGTTTTCCTCATGGCGTGATTCCAGATCTCAAACCAAGGTTAGGGATGACTTTACAACCACAGCCATACCTCATCTGTGCAGAAAGACGGTGAAGAGTCTAGATCATCAGGTGGAGCACAATGATCCAAGATGCAGCTGAGGATCTACTTTGCCTTCTATTTCTAAATGTGTTCATGTCAGAAGAACAAAAATGTAAAGGACTCGCAGAAAAATTCGATTTGTGCACGTTTCTTTCTACTGGTTTTTCACAAAAAAACCCAAACCAAACCAAAACAACCCTCAAACAAAATTGTGAAATACATCCCATATTTAAAGGTGACATTTTCACTCCAAAGGTCTGTTTGGAATCTAACTTCTGATTCAGCTTTGAAATACTTACTTACTTAGTAAGCCATTTTACTTTAAGAGAATATTTTTATAAGCATGGAGAACGTGGCTTAAAATGTTTCTACTTGGATTCATCTGTGGAAATCTCATTTATGTTATTGCAGCTAAGATGTTCTTTATAATTCTCCATTAAATTTACATATCTAAAAAGGTTGTAAAGGTATTGTCTAAGGGGCTGCCCTGACCCCAAACCGTGACAGATTTCTATTTAAATTTCTGATAGTCAAAATAAGTCATCTTTTCCAGTCTTGACAAACAAATTTTCTTTTAAAGCTTCTTAATCCTTCTTTCTCCTTGCCATATCTTCCCAGTTGGTCATAATTTTCTAGTGAATCAGATAAGCATGTGAATTCCCTTTTAAGATCTTTTATAGCTTGCTTCTCATTTTGTAACATATGTAAAGTGTTCGATTATTGCCATAGTCCTGACAATTAGAGCGATCTTTTTTGCCAGTTTATTGCATTTCCAGATACATGTCCTCCATTGCCTCCCAACACAAAGCATTATGTAATGATTAATCTCTGCCTAAGTAGTCTGGAAGAAAGCAGTGTTCATGTTACCAAAGTCACATGCAATTATACTGTAAGTCAAGAAAATAAGCTGCTGGTGAGTCTGACCAGAGGAGAGACCTTTTAGGGACAGAGAATGGAATAGGGTGGGGGAAAACAGACTTTAAGTGGATTTTAAGCACCAGTTTAGCTACTGTTGACTTCCACCAGCTTCATTTTTTAATTCATGACACCTGTTGCTTTATGGTTAGTGGTAGATAAAGATTTCTGCATGTGGACCCTCCAGGAGAACCTGATACTGTATAAATATGGTATGTACAGTCCCCGCCATGTGGGGAGTAGGGACTCTGAATAGGGTTCAGAACAAACCCCACTCTGAGCAAGCACCCATTCAAGGACAGGGCTGAATATGAGACCTTGCTCTTTATACAGCTTTTGCTTCAACCTGGAGCTGCAGGAAAGTTCAAAGGCAGAAACTGGTGGTTTTCTGCTGAACTGATGTTTTCAGCTTATACTAAGTAGAAATACTTTTGAAATAGCAAGAGAAGGATCAAATAGAGCTAATACCATTCCACTTAGGTAACAGCCTATTGACCTAAGCAGGCCCACCTTAGATTACTTGCTCTGTCTGAGGGTACCATGTGTCCCACAGAGAGCATCTCAAACATGTGCTCCTGGTGCTCTGAAGAGGATGGGCAGGCTACTCCTCTTTCTGAACGCCTGCCTTTCTGTAGAGAAGATTTACGACTGAGAAAGGGGAGGAAGGTGGTAAGCTGTGCATTGGGCACACCATGAAAGCTGAGAATAAGCCACTCCCAAGATACTAGCAAACAGTGAGGCTTAGGAGTCAAGATTGAGGCTTTTCTGGATACCAGCATAAGTAGGCGTTGGATGCTTGTGAAAGGGTTAAGTAAAAATTGTGGAATTTACTGAATTTAGGTGCCTTCAGTATGAAGCAATACCAAACAGAAGTGTGCTACAGTTCTGGATTCATGGTAATTCTTCCTATATTCCACCCTGTGCTCTTAGTTCAGACAGACAGAGTTTTGTTAGTATCTAGGCTTGCCTTCTGGGTTGCAAGAACTCTAGGACATCCTTTAATTAAAACATGATTAAAATAATCCTAATTGAAGTGGGAGGAGGATAAGAAAACATTAAGAACAAGTTCTTGCAGGGGTTACACTCAAAATGCATCTGGCTGGTGATAATTCCCTTTTGCCGAGGTATTTTGAGATCTAACTCCTGGCTACTTTTTAATCCATTTAATGAGAACCATATTGATTATGTGTCATTCTGGTTTCTAAATCAAAATGCCTTATAAAAGCCTCAGAATATCAATCCAAACTTTTACTATTATCTGCCAACTTATGGTCTCATTTAAGCAATCAATTACATTTGATAAAGTGTCTTTTCTATAAATCTATACCAGTATTAGTTATATTTACATGTTTCATTCTGTATCAACTTTTCATTATTTTCCCTCTGACTTAGAATTACCCTAATGATCCAATTTAATCATTTGAAATACTGAGATGGTATTTTCTCCCGTCCTCTGGAATTTCTCCGTTGTATGAAGATCGATTAGTAATGAACATCAGGAGCCAGCCAGGCGCTCAGAATTTCCTAGTGAGAGTTTTCTACAGCTGAAAATGTCTAGCATAGCTGGCTGCTATTTAACATTGTTTTGGGATTCAAGGTTGATATATTAACCAGTTTATATTTTTTCAGGTTGTAGAATTTAAGGATGAAAAAAGACATTAAGTAATATGTCAGATTGTTTCCATTTGCAGAAGTTTTTCTTATTTGGCTTTAAATGTCCCAATGTTTTGGATTAAAACAACGTGTCCAGATACTGCTGGAAAGATTCCTTGAAATTTAAGTTGTAACTTCTCCACTTCTGTATATTAATGCAATTTATTTCACCATTTTTCTTTATAAGTTATATTCCCTCCAGTATTTATGGTTTTCTCATTTTTGTCTTTTGCAAAGATAGCTCTTTGAATTCATGATGATAGCGTAGCATTGGACACATACAGGTGGATCACAACCACAAGAAAAAACTCTCATGTACCTTCTCTGTAACTCCACTGCAGTGCAGGAAGGCAATGAAGGACTTTTCTTCTGTAAATGTATCTAAAAAGGCATATCCAGCTTGTCTTTGCCGCTCTCAATCCCTGTGCAGTTTTGATTCATTATTTTTATAGTTTGTCCTGGAAAAAAATCCACTTTGGTTGTTTCTTCCTGAAATTATTACAAAGTTCTTTGCACTATTTTTCAGTCTTGTTCAGCATTTCTAAGTGCAGACTAGCTTCAGCAGTCTGTCCTAAGGAATAAGAATTTTAGGATTAAGACTTGCTTTTATATTCCTTACTTCAAGTTCTCCTTGAGCAATAACTTGTTGTCTTTTCTGAGTATAATCACAGAAATTCTGCTACTTGGAGCAGAGTATAGGCAACTCACTTTTGTATCCCATTCAAAGTTCTGCACAGCCAACGACAGGGTAATACCTGTAAGAAGATTATGAGGTGCTGTATGTTTCTCCTATATCTATTTTCTTAATGTTGCCTCTGGTTTTGTATACTTGCCTTAAACCAGAAGCTCTAGAAATGGTTCTGTGCCTTTGCTCTTTTCATGCCATGAGAATGAGTGCTTTCTGCCCTATTTGCCAGACAGTCTATTCCTATATCTACTCTCAGAGTCAAGTCCGGGCCCAGGGCAGTGCATCTTGTTATCCAGCAGCAGATTCTCATCTTAACACTGATGTAAAAGCTGCAGTCAGTACCACCCTCAGTACCTTTCCTCTACACGTGGCTTTCCTGCTAAGAAAACTTCGATATCCTCCCAAGTGGGAGAGTAATTCTGTGTCCACAACAGAAGCAGTGTGGATAACTAGTACTGCAGAACTACACAGGATGGCCTGCTGTGCCCTGACTTTATGCTGCAGGAATCATAAAGTTATAAAATAGTAATTCTGAAAGAATTCAGTTGATTTACATTATACATTCCCATTACCATCCATTCATTCCACAGAGTATGTTTCTGACCTCCCGTGGGCCAGATCCAATATCAATAGATGCAGGTCTTTCCTTCTGGACTCTGGCCTTTTTGGATGTGTCCAAATATAAATTCGGATGTCTATGAGCCAATGACATCGAAAACAGGTATAGGATCAGGGAAATCCATATTGAAAAGCTGTAATCTTCTGGAATGCTTCAAGGTACTTCTACTGATTTATAAGCTGACCAAATAGTATGTAATCATATCAGGGCAGCATATCAGTCCAAACTAATATGCTTCTATTCAGAAAGATTTATTATTTCGGACTTGGTGACACACTGGCACTGTGAGAGTTTTTGGATAGTTGGAGGCTCAAGCATGTCTCCAGAATATACACCACAAGAATGTACTGTAGAGCATACTGGCTAGTGACACTGCCAAGACAATTCATTTGCTTGTTTTACCAAACACATGATTAAGTGACGGGATTACAGGCTACAGTTATCTAAACAGAGAACAAAAAGATGATAAACGATCCCTTCAGTAAATAGACAACAACATAAATAGATGTCAAAGTGAAATATCTCTAAACTAGGAACTGGGTGAACACTTTGTACAGCTTTAGATGAAGAACTGGGTATATAACCAGCAGTCAGGATAGTTATTCCTGGATTGTTACAGACATTTTCAAATCCATTATCAGACCTTTCTTCTGTGCTCTGACTTTAATTTGCACTGTCTTCAGCATGAGAAGTAAACTACATAAATTTACAGTAGTTCCTCCTGTCTCAATCATCAGCCTATAAAATTTACTGTTCTCTCTGAACTCCAAACCTGTGTTACCTATTTGAGTGTTAAAGCAGCCTGAGGTCATCTAGCAAGCTGATCTCTTCTTGATTTAGTATGTTGTTCTGCTCCACAATTCTGATTCAGACTGAATAGTGAAAACTAATTACTAATTTGCATTTTTCTTAGCCCAAATTGAACCTAATGGCTTATAGAAGCACAAGTGAGTAGATGAGGCAGGTTATGTTGCCATTCAGCTAGCACATTCACATGAAAAGTAGCAAGTTTTTCCTGCGCTGCATCAAAAGAAGCATAGCCACAAGGTCAAGGGAGGTGATTCTGCCATTCTGCTCTGGTGAGACCTCACTTGGAGTACTGCATCCAGTTCTGGAGCCCTCAGCACAGGAAGGACATGGACCTGATGGAGAGGGTCCAGAGTAGGGTCACAAAAATGATCAGAGGG
>JANIJG010003658.1:0-30856 GCA_024611175.1 Megaceryle torquata
CCGCATCCCTCCCGCCGCTCCCCGCATCCCAGTACGGGGCAGAGAAGTTCTCCCCTCCGTGGAGAAGGGGACGGAGGCACCGGCGGGGGACGAGTAGCAACACCTTCCCCCCCAGCTCGCCCAGCGGCCGCCCAAGGAAGCCCCCGCGGGCGCGGGGCAGCTCGTCTCAGCGGTGCCCCGTCGCCGGTACTCACGGGAATATTGGATGCCCTCGGCGCTCGCCAGCCAGCGCGTGTAGGGATTATCGCTATTATCATAGAAAGGGTTCTTCAAAGGCAGCGTCTGAACAGTGTCCAAGGGCGTTTGTCCCAAAACTCCTGCTTTTTTGGGAGGCTCCGGCGCCTCGCTCTCCTCCTCACCGCCCTCCGCGGCGGAGCCGTCCTCATCGTTGGTGTCGGGGAGGTCCAAAATGTCCTTCACCGAAAAACCCGTCTTTGTGTTGGTCAGAGACATGTTCCGGCTCAAACGAAGCAGGAAAGTTGGAGGAGCAGCTTCGCCGATCCGCCGCGTCACGGGCAGCCCTACCGCACACGGCAGGCTGCGGGGCGACGGCACGCGTGGAGGAGGAAAAAAAAGATACGATAATAGAGATTTATAGAAAAAATAACCGCAGGGGTTTGTGCAAAAGAAGAAGCGGAGCCCCGGCCGCAGCCGGTGATGATGATTCTACGGGCTCGTTCTGCCACGGGGTTGTGGGGGGGCAAATTCAGAGAGCGGGAGCCGCAGATGGTTTCGGAAATAGTTTGTAACTCCAAGGGGAAAGGGGGGAAAACACGCCAAAACAACAACGACCAAAAAAAAAAAAAGAAAAAAAAAAAAAGAAAAAATATCACTTCTGGATCTTGCTTAAACCCCCCGAACCCGTGCCTGCCGCTTGAAAAACCCGAGCCATTGCTGGAGCGAACAGTCCATATAAGGCTGGTCCCCACACATGAACCTGCCGAGAGGAGGGAGAAAAAAACCACATTAAACCCGGGAAAGGTTGGCCACGTGTGGGCGGGTCCTGGAAGTCAAGTGGATGAAGACAGTGTTTGCAGATGTGAAATTGCGGGTTTTGGGCGAGCTCCGAGCTTCCACCATTGGTGATGAGTGGTATAACGTGTCAGTTAATTACCGGCGTGGGGAGGGCCCTTCCGCGCGCGCGCGCGTGTGTGTGGCAGCCAGGGAGGGAGGCTGCGGTTTCCTTTTTTTTTTTTTTTTTTTTTTTTTTATAAACACAGTATTTACATACAAAGAGCCTCACACCAGCCCTATATTCTGCACCCTCCAAAGTGTGTTTTCCACCTTGAAAATCAGGGAGGGAAAATTAAAAATATATAAATAAAAAGAATAGGGGTGGGTGCAGGGTTGATAAGGAGGGGGGGAGGCTGCGTGCGCGGTTTCCCACCCCTCTCGCGCAGCATGCGCGGCCACGCAGACCCCGGGCAGCGCTTTTTGCGCGGAGACGCGCTCCAAGCCTCGTGCGGGACCGAAACGGCTCAGATGGCAAGAGACCAACTTATCTAAACCTCCTAGGTCAATATTTTGGTTGAGGCTTAGGGATGAACGCTGGAAATTAAACAGCAAGTAATTGATTCTAGTTTGCTCCGAAATTAACCGAACTGGCAAAATGCGATCGTCAGTCACGACCCGGGGAGATTCGCGAGGTGATTACTTGTGGGGGGAGGCTTTATTTGAAGAGGTCTCACTGATTTTGCCTCCTTCTTCCAGGAGAATAAAACCCAGCCCATTTGGTTAATTTGATGGGCTGGAGCCCAATGGACTTGCAAATACGACTGACTTTTTTTTTTTTTTTTTTTTTTTCCCCGTGGTGACTGTTTGACTGTTGTCTTTCTTTTTCAGGAGGGGGATAAAGAAGAGGTGGCATTCCCCAAAAGGCGTTTTGGAAGACCGGCTCTCCGGGTGTCATACAGGGACCGGCAGCTACGGTGTCCCGCAGCAACCCTGGTCGCGGAGCCCGGCGGAGCAGCGCGGAGAGACGCGGAATGGCCATGGAGTCTCCCCCCACCCTCGGCGCGGGGCTGCAGACCGCCCCTCTCCAACCTCTTCCTCTCTGTCTGACACTAACTTTTATTTCAATTTATGTCCTTTCTCCCCTTTTCCTCCACCCGACGAGGACCCTTGGTCGTGCGCACCTTCGCCAGGCACGGCCCAGACCTTTCCCTTCCTATCCGTTTTCCCTTACCCATCCTTCTTCTCCTTTCCCCTTCCCCGTCCCATCGCCTTCCTTCCTCTTCCCCTTTCCCGAACAGACCCGCAGCCGGAGCCTGGCCCTGGAAGGTCTTGTGCGCGGGGGTGACGCTGATGCGCTGGGAAGTGGGCTCTGCTACAATCTGGGAAGGGGCTTCTCACCACGACCTTTATATTTCTGGGAAGGAAAAGTTGCCCAAGTGTCTATTCCAGGAGGAGGGAACGGGAACGGGGCTGCTGGTTGTGGGAAGAGGAAGATGGTCCCTCTGCGCCCATCAATGTATTCGCACCTTCCCCTCCTCTCCCTCCCAGCTCGCCCCATCTTTCCTCCCCCAGCCCCCAGCCTGCCTCCCATAAAGTATGTGATGTGGCTGACAATGCCCAGGGATTTTCCCCCCCCACCCTTTTTTTTTTTTTTTTTTTTTTTTTTTTTTTTGCGAGACCCTGAGCACATCCTGGGTGGTCGGACCCGCGCAAACACAAATACAACCCTATGGCTAAGCTGGAAACAATGTCCGCAATGTAGACAAATGTCCGGCTTCTGTTGGAACCCTTTGTCTCGGCGCAGTTTTTGCATTTATTTCAGTGGCGAAATAATACGTGATTGACGCCCTCTTTCAATGCGTCCTAACTGTTGGGAATAAATCTGAGGTTGTTCCTAGTTGTCATGGTATTCAACCGCGCTCAATGGCTATCTCTTCATCCATTTCGGAGTCCTTCCTCGCTATCGAGGGAACTCCTCGGGCTGCGATCCCCCCCCGCCCCAGTCCATGCACTGCACTCCCATTGCCCCGCGGAGGGGGTCTCAGGACAAGCACCGGGCGCAAAAGCCTCGATTTCCAGCAAAACTCGGGTTTATCGATTGATTTATTCCCCCCTCCCTGCCCGGAGCGGGGGCCGGATTGGGCAGGGATGGGGTTTTAATTCCTGAGGGGAAAAAAAAAAAAAAAAAAGAAGCTGGAATAAGAGTAACAATCGCGACAGTGGCAGGACGAAAATAGAACATTCCGAATTAAAGAAGTCAAACCCGGGGAGGAACGGGCAGAGCGTTCCCGGGGGCGGCGAGGCAGGCAGACCGTTTCGTGCCGGGTTGAAGAGTAGGACTTTATTATAATAAAAAAACCCCACCAAATAGGCTCGCGAATGCCAGAACACGGGCAAAGCAAGCGTGGGACCCAACGGTGGTGGGAGCGGGGAATGCCCAAGGGAGGAGACCGGGCCGCTCGGCCGGCGGACACGGCCCCGGGGGTCACCGTGGGCTGGCCCACGACAGTGGTCCCCTGTGGGCACTGAAAGCTCTCGGCCCCCCCGGTGGCCGCGGCCTCCTGCCCGAAGGCCAACAGCGGGAAGAGTTGGAGGGTGGGGTTGTCCCACGTTTAGGGCCTCGGCCGTTCTCCCTCTGCACCTAGCGAGCGGCCCGGGACGCCGTGACGTCACTGACGGGGGTTGACGTGAGAGCTTCTCGAGCCCTTTGACGTCAAGGGTGGTCGCGAAGCGGGTCGCGTGCTCGAAGCCGCACTGCATGGAGGGGAGAGAAACCCGACAGCAGCCTGGCGGCTATCGCGACAGAGCCGCTCATGCCACCTACTCTTCGTGCCCGCCACGCTGGGAGCCCACCGCATCCGACGCTGGGTGGAGGGGAGGGGTGGGGATGCTCCAGCTTTACAGCGACGGCTTGTAGGGCAGGGGGAGGCCCGGTAAGGCTGGCGGGGGGCAGGGGCCGCCCCCTCTAGCCCGTTCCCCCGGGATTATTTGCACAAGCCCCCCGGGAGGCCGCTGGCACGGTGCGTGTACACAGGCTGAGTGGCTGCACTCCAGGAGAAGTGTCTCTGCGAGCGGGGGGGTGTTTACCTGTTTGCTTTCACAGGCAGCTCAAACACCCCGCTGTTTGCGTGTCCACACCGCCCCGATCTGCGTGGGGAGTGGCCCTCACGACTTGATTTTAGCCGCATTAGAGGATGTTTTCGGGCTTTTTTGCCTTTGTTTTTTTAAGAGACACGCAGTGGGGGATACAAGAGCCTTTCTGAGCATCCCTCCGTGCCCGGGTGCTCCCCAGTCACGCGTGGCTGGGAGACGACCCCCCAAAGCGGTCCAGGAGGGAGCTCAGACTCCCCCCCGCACCCGCATATAGTCCCAGGGAGCGGGGGAGCCTACGCTTCGGGCCGTCCGTGGACTAGGACTTGAAGCACGAGTTGCCTCCTCTGTCTCCGCCGCGGTTCTGCTCCACATCCCGGGCGGTCCCTCTCCCCGCGAAACGTCGTGTCTGTTCTGATTTAAGCCACTGACACCCCTCGCTTCATCCCCTTTTCTGTCGAGAGACATCACATAGATATTCTATACCTAATATATATATAAAAATGAATTAAGGGGTGTTTGGCGAGAGTCCTCCGCGTCCCTGGACGGTTCGTTCGCCCTGACCTCTAACCCATCCCGCATCGCCTCTCCGATAACAGCCGTCAAGTGGATTAGTTTATTGTTTGATTAGTCCAAAGGTGCGAGCTATTGTTTTCCTTCTCTTCAGACCACAAATAAACAAGCAGAAAAGGTGCCGCTCGCTATGGATCAAGCGAAGCCCACACAAAGCCTTTGTTAGGGGGACAGGTTTATTTTATCTGTTAGAATGAGCTGCACTTGAAATAAATAGGGAAAGGGAAGCACAGCTCGCGTCGCTCCTGGTAATTGTTGTTAGGAGCTTCACCTCAGGAGCATCCCCACTAAGCAACACCCTCTTTGTTGTAAAGTGTGGCGGGGGAAAGGAGAACTGCGACTTTACAGAGAACGGCTTTTGTCGGCGATTAAAAAAAACAAAACAAAACAAACACCCAACAAAACAAATAAAGTAAAACTATCGCTTCTAAATGTACCCTCCGAGAGCTCCGCACGGAGGGTTTTAAATTGCATTTTCCAGCGCTAAAACCGCAGTTCCGCGCAGATGCTGCCGGCTCGGATCCGGCGCCGGCTCGGAGGTAGTGGGAAGGGGAGAGGGGCGGGGAGTCCCACGCAAGACACAGGGTCACTTTCCACACCGTATCCCTGTCGGGGAAAGAGGGTAAGAAAAATCCTATTTTCTGAAATCACGGGCGAGTCAGAGCCCTCAGAATCCTCCGTCTCTTTCAAGAACTTAATTGTAACGTGCGGAGCTGGAGTTTCTGCGGGGTGAAATTCCCGGCTCTTTTCACGGCTGGAAAAAATGGCATTAACAAAGGAGTTAAGGACTTGAGGCGGGGGGTGGGGGGGCGAGAAAGGAAGGCAAAGAAGGGGAAAAAATATGGGGAAAGAAAAAATAAGGAGGGAATGGGGGAAAAGAGGAGAGCAAGGGAAAAAGAGAAAAAATGAGGGAAAGGAGAGGAGGGAAAGGGGGAAGAGGAAGAAAAAGAAGAAGGAAAAAAGAAAATAATTAAGGAAAAAAAATGAAAGAAAATAAAAGAAAAGGGGAAAAATTCTCCTGCAAAGAGACACGGAGCCGGCCCAAGCCTTGTCTATGGAGGCTCAAGAAATTTTTTCCCCAAAACCCTGTCGCGGGCGCCTTTCTCTCGCAGACAATTAAATCTTCTCCAGGACATAGGAATCTAAATGAGCTTTCCTATTCTCACGATTGCTCTACCTCCTTCCCCCCGAAGCTTCAAAGACGGAGAAATCCGTCCAATTCACTGATATTATTTATAAATCTGTAGATCTGGATCTAGCCTGCCCCCCAGCCAACCTCCCGAGGTGGCAAATTGTAATAGAAATTGGGATTCCCCCTCTCCTCCCTAGGGGCTAACGGGGTTATGTCAGAGCCGGAGGGCACATGTTAGGGCTTTGATAAATGCACTTTAATGAGATCTTTGAAAATATTGCCAATAGTGGCGGAGGCAGTTTGTTAAGGCCATGCGTGAGAGCACAAAGCCAGGAGTCCGCAACCCCCCACAGCCCGACCCAGATATTTATTTGTCTTATTTAATTTCTGCCCCCCCTCCCGCCAAGGAAGCCGTAAACCCAGCCCGGGGCTTCCCTTCCTCTTCCAGTCTATTATAAACTGGTTTATTTACCGGGCAAACGCTTCGCCCCCCTCCCTCAGCAGCCCCCGGCTCTATTCTTTCCCGTCTCTCTGATAATTAAACGTGTCCCAGTGAGATTAAGCTTTGTCCGAAATGTTTCTCCTCGGGAGGGAGAACCCGAGTCTCTTGCCCGGCGGCGATGGGAATGAGGGGATTTAGGGCTGGGAGCACTTTTCTTATCTGGATTTACTTCTCCCACCCGCACGCACAACATGGAGGGCTTAGCGGTGGGTGCGCGGGGAGCTAGCTGGTGGGTGCGTGTCACAACTGAGGATCCACGATAAGCTTCCGAGGAAGTCTCCGGCTAGCCGGGGATCCTCCGAAGAAGCCTTCGGTGAGGGGGTGGGTAATGGAGTCAGGCTCCCCATTTTCAGGCTTCTCTTTTTGGGAGAAGGATGGGAAAAGATCCACCTGAGGAGGAGGAAGACCTGACCCAAGCGCTTGGGCCCGAGTCGGGGCGGACACGCGCGGCGTGGGCACCACCGGTGAAAAGGAGGAAAGGAGGAGGAGGGAGCGGAGCGGCGGGGCGCGGCGCGGCGGCCAGGCCCGGGGGGCCGGGGCCATTCCCGGTCCTCTGGCGTACTCTGCCGTCTCAGCCGAGAAGTGTCCAGCCACCGGGGCAAGGCGGGGGTTTGAGGGGGGGAGCGCTCCCGGCTCTCCCCTCCCTGGACCAGGCGGGGCTGCGCTTCCCTGGGCATGACCGGGCGCCGTCCAGGGGCGGGCCAGGCCGTCGGGGCAGGGGGGACTCATCTTTCTCCTACTCCTCCGACGTCCGTTCAGCACCAACCTCTACCTCAGCCCCCTCCGCCAGCCACTTCCCACCTGCTGCTCCCGGGTTTTTGCCTCTTCCTCCCCCCCGCGCTGTCAGTGTCGCGGCCACCCCGTCTCCCCCCTGCCCGAAGCGGCGGGGCTCACCTGGGGCCGGGGTGGGGGGTCCCTAGGAGCGGGGTGGGGACTGAGCCCGGTCCCGGTGGCTGCGCGTCTCTTGCATTGTCTCGGCGGTTGTGCCGGGCGGCCGCCCCTTCCTTCCTTCCTTCTCCGGTTTTACATCGCGCGGTCTGTTTGCTTTCCTCCCCGGCGGGTGACGCCAGGCGAAACACCGGCCATATGTTCCGCGGTCATAAATTGGTTATAAGCGCAAACACGTCGGTTCCTGGATGGCTCTTTTAAGCCTACCCCGGCCACTGCCTCTGAGCCGGCCCCTCTTCCCCCGGGGGGCAGAGCCCTCCCCCCGGCCCCCCTTTCCCGAAGATGTCGCTTTTCTGCCGGCGCGGGGGAGTCGGGTTCCCCCCCACACCCGGCGCTGCCCAAATCCTCCCTCTCCCACTCGCTCCTTCACACCTCCCAGCCTGCAACTTCCCCCGGCCCAGCCCGGGCGGCTCTTTAACAAGCTCGCCCTCTATAAATCGCTCGGTAGCTAAGACGCTGTAAAAACCAAATAGCCAGATGTGGCACGTTATTTATGTGTGAAAGCTCGTTTACATTAGATATGCTGATCCAAGCTTTGATAGCAGGGGTTTGTGAGAGATTAGAGCTAGGTTGCCAGAGACGGCTCCAGCTGCAGCCCCCCTCCCTTGCCCCTATTCCCCTTTTTGAGTTTCTTTTTATTTTTGATGGTAAGTTTATCTACTTATGATCCTTTTTTTTGTTGTTGTTTTTTTGTTTTGTTTTGGGTTTTGTTTTTCTTTGTTGTTGTTGTTGTTATAGTAAGGGGAGGCGAAGAAAAGGTGATGGAGTTGGAGAAAGGGAGACTGGCACTGTCCAAATTTTCTGAAGCTGGGGATGAAAAGTGGTACATGGGTGTAAGAGGCACCTGCCAATTGTATGACCCTCCCTGAAAATACAGGCATAAATATAAAGCGGTTCCCGAAGGGCTTGCTAGGCATCTGAGCTTGGTTGTCCATCTCCCTTCCAATGGCTGTGGCTCTGATGAACACCACCAGTGCATCTCCAGTGGGTTATTCCATGCCCCTGGGCCCAGGTAAAGTCAGGGGGAGTCATGCTCCGCACAGTAAAAGGTTGTGCTGCCTCATTTTCAGATATTTTTCAGACATTTCAGGCATGCTTCAGACATTTTCAAGAAATCTCTCCCCACCATATCTCTCTAGGAAGAAGCACCAAGTCCTCTTGAAGGAGGGCTAAATTCTCTCCATCACCTGCCATATTTTTAAAAGCACTGGAGAGACCTTGGCTTTCTCTGTGAAACTCCCTAGGGTCCAGGATGGCTATCTCTTAGCTGAATACCCTGGTCATAGATAAAGTGATTGATCCTTAAACTAATCAATAAAGATCTTGTTCTGAGCAATTAATAACTTTGCCAAGCTGGACTTTTTTTTTTTTTTTTTTTTTTTGAATAAACAAGTGCCCAGATTGCTGGCTAAGGGAGAAAGAAAAAAAAAAAAAAAAGCCTGTTGCCAACATTGAAATATAAATGCAAACAGCTGACTCTTTACTTACATACCTACAAAGTCTTTTTCTTTCATAAGCAAAAATTCAGTTTGGTTGTTTGGAACATGTCTTACTACAACCCCAGGTAAATGGGAGTGGTCTGAGCTTGTGCTTTGACACATTTGGTTATAAACCTATATAAGGGGTATGAGCTCCTGTATGTGCTGCTCATGCAGGTGTCCCTGTGGCAGAGCCCTGGGCTGCGGGAGTGTGGCCCATTGCCTCCCCACCATCCCCACAGCACAGCAGGGGAAGCGTGGGAGAAAGGCAAGGATGCAGTAGCTGGATTTGGGGCAGGGTCAAGGGGGAGTAAGCTGGGACCCAAAGAGGGAGGGAGAATGAGGCTGAGAGCAGCTGGATGAGGAGATGGGGCTGGAGGTGGGGAGAGTAGAAGTGTGGTCCACAGCTACAGGAGTAGCTGCTGAAAGCCAGACCCTCAGGCTCTGGGAAGAGGATAGTGCAGATTTTGACACCGAACCCACATGGCTTCATTTCTCTCAGTTGTGGAAATTAAGCATTAGTGAGTAAAAACAGTCTGGGAGGTTTTGTTGGAGGGTATGTTTCACAGGTTGGGGAGGCTTTTTAGGTATTTATTTGTAGGTTCATCAGGAAATGTTGCTTCAGGGAAAAATGGTGGAAGAGCAGAGGTCAGGATACCCTTTCTATGTGGGTTTTCTCCTTAAACAATCACAATAATTGTAATGGTTTTGTTGGAGAAGGCTGGACTCTCAATCCATGAGGATGCATTGGGAAGAGCTGCTGGAGCCCTTCCAGCTCCTGGGACATAATCAATGACACTGAGACAGTAATAAACTCAGCCTGGCCCTGTGGTCTGGTGCCCTTCCCATCTCCTCCTCCTTCAGCAGCTCTGTAGGACAGCAGATGTCTGCTTCCCCCATCCATCCCCATTGTCCTCCCTCCTAGCACCCAACACACTGCCTATCTCCAAGAGGTGTGTCTAGAAAACACTACTCCTAAAATATCCTGCACAGGATCTCTTGGAAAGATAAGTGTGCAAGATGGATAGTCTGGACCACACTTTAGAGAGGTTGGGATGGGCTCCACCTTGTTACAAGGTGGTTATTTCCAAGTATTGATGTCCACAGGCTCAACTTCTCTTGTGTACCAGTACCTCTTTGTACCCCCGTTTCTGGACAGAATGGTGAGTTAAGAGTCTTCATGTGAGGGGAAAGGACTTTTCCCATTTCAAGGCTTAGCCAGAGCTTCTCTACAGGTTCTTCCAGTTGCAGGAGGTAGGGTGAAGCTGCTTTTCCTCCTGGTGCTCATTGCTCAAAATGTCAGATGCCAACCCTTGCCTACAGCTGGTGATGATTTTAAGCCAGTCCAGATTACCTTGGCCCTGTTAATAAATCATTCCAGATTTTCATGTGTATGATCAGGGAAGGTGCTCATACTGTGCTGTATGTCAGAACATAGAATCATATACTGGTATGGGTAGGAAGGGACCTTTAGTTGAGCTCATCTAGTCCACCCCCCTGCACTAAGCAGGGACATCTGTAACTAAAACAGGTTGCTCAGAGTCCTGGCCAACCTCACCTGGAATGATTCCAGAGATGGGACATCAACCACCTCTCTGAGCAACCTGGGCCAGGGTCTCACCACCCTCAGCATCAAAAATTTCTTCTTTCTCTCTGGTCTAAATCTCCCCTCTTTTAGTTTAAAGCCATTACATCTTGTCCTGTCACAACAGTAGGAGATGGGAGAAGGGATGGGGGAGCACACCCATACACCGCTTTAACAACCCTGATGCATGCCAAGTCTGGTGACCATTGTGTTTGAGGAAGCAAGAGAAGACTATCTCCACAGGCAGAGACACAGCGTGTACACACCTGGGGTTAACAGATGGCCGTGGGCTGGCCCTGCAGGTTTGAGCACACAACTCAATCTGGCAGCAGCAAAACCCCATCCTCAGGATGAGGGTTTGCTCTGGCTCTTGTCCATAGCGTCTTGAGTAGCTGTAGGAGTGGAGGTGAAAGATGAAGCCTCTGGAGAAGTGGATGTGAGTTACCCCTTTCAGACAGGTTTAATTCAAAAGCTGGTGTCCCTTTGTCATTCTTTTTTCTTTTTCCTGGGGGTTGCAATGAAGAGGAGCTGGAGCAAGTGTTGGTGGAGCTGGTGGGACACAGGGGCTGGCACTGGGGGGCTGATGGGGACACAGCAGCCTCAAGTCATGACGTTTGTGCTCAGACACCAGACCTTGGCCACAGGAGACAGTGTGGGCTGATGAGGAGCAGTGGTGTCCCATAACACCAGCAGTTTTGCACAAGTTCTGGGGACTCCCTGAGGATGCCAGGTGCTTGTCCTCATCTCACCTGTCTGGTGAAGCCCAGGGGGTACATTTCCCAGTGGTTTCGAGTGAAGATTCAAGTCCATGGTGAGGAGGAGATGTCAGCCCAAAAAGGGGGGGATGGATCTCCTGATGATACCAGTGATGCTTGCACCCAGACTGATTTTCTCCTCCCCTCTTAATGATGCCTGTCCATTCACTTCTCTGTCTCCATAGCTCATCTTGGTCTATGTGCACCTAAGTTTTTGTATGACATTTGCCATTGTGGCATTTGACTAAGAATTCCTTTGGAAGATGCTTTAGATGGATTTAGCTTTCAATGGACCTGTCATGAAAAACAAGTGCTCATCTGTTGAAACTCACCTGCCTCCCATGAACAGCTGGGAAAGATGGATCTTGCCCAGGAGAGTTTGCCCAGTTTTATTAATGCCAGAGATGAAACAGATTCCCTGGGGTACATCAATAGGTGTGAAAGAACCAACACAGGTTTGAAAAAAAGAAAAAAAGAAAACCAAGGGAAAGTAAGTGACACTGATGCTGTAAACCCTGCGAGCGACATGGGAACCAACTAGGAAACCACAGATAAGGAGCGTATCGCGGGCGCCCCATCAATCACTCGTCCATCTCACAGTGCCCAGACCCCAGATGGGAGCGTGGCTGCGGCATCACTGTCAGTAGGGATCAGTGAGGCTGTTGGTGGGGCTGCTGCTGACACAGGTTGTGATGGAGGCTGGTGTCAAAGAAGGGATGGAAGGGATGGCAGGAGAGGCTAGTAAGGTGGGGGTGGCATCACCTGTTCCAGTGGATTCCTGGAGAGTGACTGTGGGTGGATTTGGCCTAATCTCATTCCCACTATGCTGATGGATGTGGGACTCACTGGCTACAGGGTTACTCTGGGAGATCTGGGAGCTGAAATAAAGCAGTGCTTAGCTCATTTTTCATCTGTTTTCATCGCTTTTCAGCTGAACTTTCCCATTGCTAATGATGTTACCTGGGCTTCTCTACACAAAACCCAAGTGACAGTGGAATCAGTGACTGCCAACTCTCCCAAGTCCATCCAGTGCTTGGCACACTGCCATGCAGCAGTGAAACCCCAGCTGGAGCAGGTCAGCAGCACCATGCACTCCAAGGACATCCCTGGGAAAAACGTGACATGTGAGAAGTGACGGCATGATGGAGAATACTGCAAGGGTTGTTCTAAGTTGGGTTGGGAGGGGGCTTATGCCTGGCTTCTTTTGTTTCCATGGAAACAGAATACAACTCTAGTGATAAGTGAAGTTGAACTCTATCCCTAGTGTAACAGTGCAGCTCTTGTCGGGGACAGACGAACCCTGTTGCCTACAGCTCTAGACCTTGAAGCCCAGCAGTAGGAAAGCTAGTCTGGTGAGAGGACAGGAAAAAGATCTGCAAAACTGAGGGAAGGTGGAAAGAGGAGGCTCCGAGGTCTGTGACAACCCCAGCAGGCCTTTGCACATTCAGGACAACATTAGAAAGAGCATCTGAAGGACCTTTCCTGAGAGGAAACTTCACCAGGTTTCCATCATCAAGGCCCCTCCTGAGCCCGGGGAAAGGGTTCTCATTGCTTGCAGGTGCTAAATGAGGTTTCCCACCCCTCCCTGGTCCCCTGCTTTGCCCTATTCCTACCCACCCCTGAGAGCTACATAAGCCTTGCCTGGGCACTGGGTTGAATTTTCCCATAGAGGCTGCTCTCTGTGTGGGGTTTCTGGCTGATGCTGACACTCAGAATCAGGAGAGTAGAAGGCAAAGTAAGGGTGGCAGGAGTGTTACACATTAACAGTGTGACTGACTGTTTTTTCCTTCTGTCTTGTAGCTATTCCTATTACTGGGGACCTTGGTGCGGCTGCTCTGGCTAATGTGTAATCCCAGATATTTGCTGCTCCTTTCCATGAGGATGTCCCAGTAGCTAAGGTGGCTCAGTGAGGTGGGGGCTGTGCCCACAGAGGTAGGTGATGTGAGCTGGAGAGAGTATTTGATGTTCTTGATCTTTAGGGATAAACACTTTTCTAGTATCCCAAAATACTTCTTTGTGGGAAATCCTGGAGAGCTCTTGCACCGAAGTCAGCTTACAAGGAGTCTGTTTTTCTGCTAAAACCTGGCTAATGAGGCACTCATGTCTCCCCTACTTGTGCTGCCTGGTCCACGGAGTCACATTCTGGGGGGAATTGCAAACTCTGAGCTGCTAGAGTTGTGAGTGGTATGGTGACCTTGGGCTGCTGGCCCCATATGCTCAGGCTTAGGGTGCTGTGCAGTTATTGTTTAGACACATGCTGAAGGTAACAGCATTGCTGGAGCTACTGCTAATCAAAGCCTTGCTACATGTAATAATGAAAGAAATAATTTATTTCACTTTCTTCTTGGTGTAACTCTGACTTTTCTTGCTGTGGAGATATTATTTATTGACTTGCAATTCTTCCAGTCCCTTAAGACTTATACTCGGACTCCAAGGCTGGGAAGAAGTAGGACGAGCACTGGCTGGCAGTTGATAATTTGTGATTCTCCCTTTTTTTTCAAAGCAAGATGGGAAGGTCAAACTGCCCATTTTGGCCACCCTCTTCGCCCCCCCCCTTTTTTTTTTCAAGTTGTTGTTTTATATAATGATTCTCAAGGGGTTTGGGTGTTTGGTGGTTTTTTTTTTAATCTTAGTACAACTAAGTCTGCTTCTAAGATAGTGCTGTACACCCCATTTGTTCCAACAGTAGGTCACATTATGTACTAATCAGGATGCTAAATACTGTCTGTAAACTAAAGTTTTTCATCAAAGGAAAAGACCTGAGTGAACAGCTGAGTCAAGTAATGACTATCAGGAGGGTTCTGCTCTTCAAAGGCAGAGAAATGTTGATTCTTTTTAAGATAAAAGCTTGATGTTAAAAAAAAAAAAGTAATTGGAAGTAAACCTAAAAGATTTACTTATCGCAAAATATTATTCATACCAATAGCAGCAGCCTGATTTCGTCCCCCATGGTAGGCTGGAGGGTCTCAAAAAAAAACCCCAACCCTGATTCAAGTGAGAGGCAGAGAGGAGGAAAACTGCTGTTGGGTAGACATTTGGCAGACTGGGGATGTTGGTTTAGGGTTTTTTTCGAAATGTGGGGTACCTCTAAAATGCTCATTGCAGGGTGTTCAGATGTGCTTGTTGCTTGGCTTTGCTGGGAGGAGGGCAAGCCTGGCCTCATCTCCCGGGCTTAGCGAGTCCCTTTGCTGCAGCTGTCTGGGGTCATAGTGGGGAAAATGAGGAATTATGTCCTGCTTATACTGCTCAGTGTGTGAAGAAAACCAGCAGCCGGGCCTTGAAAATGAGGAGATTAACTGGAAAAGGGGGGAAAAAAAACACCCCACCACCATCTTGTGAGCTACATAAGAGCAATTCTACTCTAGTCCTCCACAAAAACCAAGCTCTTCCATGGAGCAGAGATGCAGGCAAGATGATAAATCTTTTGACTAGTGGTTTAGTTGAACACTGAATGCCTGACTCGAGTTGCAATCTGAGGGTAATTAATAGGCTGTGATGTAAGTGGAGAGATGCCTGGGCTTTCTCTTATTGTGCCTAACCAGTCTGGGATGTGTTTTTCTCCTGCTCTCAGATAACGCTCAAATGTAGTGGAATGAAACCAAATGAGCTTCTTGGAGTCATTTTTTGTATTTCACCTCTGTAATCTCTGGGTTTATTTAAATGTTCTCGTTGCAGTTATTTTCTGAGACTCTCTTTTCATGTCGAACATCTCCTGTTGAATAACTCCTCAGACACTATAATTTCAGGATCAACAATGATGCTGACAATAGAGGAAAAAAAAATTACATTGAGGCACAGAAAAATTACTCCATATCCCCATCTTTATTCTGCTGTTCGTAGAGTATCTGTCTATCCATATTCTGAATTCATACAGCGATCACCTTTCGCTTGGGCTACTTTTGCTCTTTACAAAAGACAGAAGTACATGGTCACATTAAATATTTGAAACACTGTGGGACTCATGACCTCAGCTAGGGAAGTCTGTGATTTTTTTTAAGTGTATAAAGCAGAGGGTCTCTGGGAAAGTGGGTTCTTCAGGCAGTAGCAAAAAAATGGTTGGTGTTTCTAAAGCCCAGGGCTGAAAATCAGGCTCTTTAGTTCTCATTTTTCCAGCCACTCTTTCTCTGGCTTCCAAGAGGCTGGAGCTGCTGGTGGCTTCAGCTGAAGCTGTGATTGGAGGGAAGTCTGTAGGTGTACTTGAAAGTGTTGATTTTCTTGGTTCTAAAGCTGATCCAAGCTTAAAGATGTTCAGGTGCTGTTTCATCTCTTGTGTTCCTCAGGGGGACACCCTGGTTGGGGGATGTAGGTGCTTTGTGTGTGTAGGGGGGTTCTCTACCTTTCTGGTTGCCACCCAACTCACTACTAGGATCCTTGCGTAAAAAAAAAAAAAAAAATCCAAACCCCAAATAGAGAAAATCCCACAAAACTCAAGTAAAGCATCACTTCCCTAGCTCTCTGCAGAGTCACCAGTGAAGGCTTTGCCTTGAGTCGCTTGTGTTTACACGACTCAGAACTGTGGAGTGAAGCACAAACACCCTAAATTGGACTCCTCTCTCTTGCAATACCTACACTTGGGGTGTCCACACTCACAGCTTGGGTGCTATAGCCCACAGGGAGCCTCGCTGTTTGCTTCCAACTTCACCCTTGTGTCCCAGCCTCCCTGGGTATGTGACCCATTAGGTTTTGTGGTCTGTCCTCCTCAGGAGAAACAACTCTATGGCAAATTGCTTACCTGATGTGGGCTACTTGGCCAAATAAACAGTAATTAGCGTGCTGTGCTGAGCTGGCAGCTTTCCCTTTGCTCATCTAGGTCTCTCCTCTTCCTGGGCTTTGCTCCCAGCCTGGGGATCCACCATCTCTGGTTCCTGGGGTGCTTCATTCTGTGCCAGCACCAAAACCCAACCACAACTAAAAATCAGCAGTAGTGGGTACAGCTGGAATGCGAAGGCCTCCCACGTGTGGCCACGAAGTTCAGGCTGCCTCTTGAAAGATTCAGATGAAATGAGCCAACCCAAAGCACTATTTTCACACAAAACCTCAGTTGCTGTGTGCAGTGGGGTAATAAACTTCTGTGGTTTCTTTGGTGTTACAAATCCCTCTGGTTTTAATGGGTGACTTGCTCCAGTGGTACCAGAATTTGGGTCAGAGGCATTATTTTAGTTATTTTAAACAGCAGCCCATGTTAGTATGGTGCATGGGGCTGGTGTTTGGCAGACTAAAGTTTTCAGAGCTGTTAATCATTATTCACTAAGGCAGAAGCCTGTCTGGAACTGTGGGTGTAGTGCACAAGCCAGAGGGAGAGATGACAGCTCAATGAAAGAGGTTCAATGACTTGTTCTTCATGTCCTGGACACCTGGAATATTTTCCTTGAACTTCTTACATTCAGTCAAAACCCCTACATTATTTTCTGAAGGACATTAGAGATAATTTTATTCATAATGGAATAAATTCTGTGACTGTAAAAGAATAAATGAAGAGACTTAACACAGTGGAGGATATGGAACATGTCACAACTGTGGCATTTCATTGAATATGCAGTATGTCTTTCTCGACTTAAGTGAATTGAAGAGCTTTAAATATATTCACCAACTCTCATAACTACAAAAAAAAGTAAAGCAAGTGCATTACTAGGGTGGCATGTGTCAAGTGACTTAGCATTTTAACATTTTCATTATGCCTGGGAACAGTAAACAGAAAAGCAAGCCAAGGTTTTTTCCTATAAATTGTATGAGGTTTCTAAATGATATGTGGTGAACCTGAAGCCAGCACAAAACTCCAGTGAATTGAAAGGGAAAGCAACAGAAAATCATTGGGCTTTGGTTCTCTGGGTGACAAGCATGCAGGTGGATTTGTCACAGCCCAACTTTTCCTGTCCCCTCCCCAGCCCTGCAAAAGGAAGGACTGATTTTGGCCCCTGAAGCCCCTGGCTTTGGAAAGCACATTGTGGAGGGTTCCCAGAATTCTGGGGTGTCTTGGTGACTCTGGTCTCAGGGAATGTAGCAGCAAATGACTGAAATCCTGATGGGTTTGGCCCAGGTGGTGATACAGGCACTGCTGCTGGAGGAGTGGATGCCTGGGGCCGTGCTGGCTGCCCTGGTGGGATGGGGGATCTACTTGGTCTTGGGGCATCAGTGAGGCCGTGGCATCATGCTCAGAGCTACTCCTGCCTGTGACCAGACTGGTGTGTGACTTTGGTTCCTCTTATAATTTGGAAGTGTTGGGTAGCAGAAGGAGAATGATTGGGGAAAGGGGGCCTTGCAAAGAATGTATTACAAGGATGTGATGATGCTCACAAATGACTGAGCAAGCAGCAATTTTCTATGTTGTTAGAAGGAGGCAGTGATACCATGACTCACCTCTGCAAGAGCTGCTGGTGAGTTGGTGCTGGCATGTAGGGGTCAGCAGCTGCTGGTGGTCACCTGTGCCTTGATTCATTGAATGGTTTGGGTTGGAAGGGACCTTTTAAGGTCATCTAGTCCAATTCCTCTGCAGGGATCAGGGACATCTTCAACTAGAGCAGGTTGCTCAGAGTCTTGTCCAACCTCACCTGGAATGTTTCCAGGTATGGGGCATAGACCATACCTCTGGGCAACGTGGGACAGTGTTGCACCAAAATTCCTTCCTTCTCTGTAGTCTAAATCTCCCCTCTTTTAGTTTAAAACCATCACCCCTCGTCCTGTCACAACAGGCTCTTGGTGGAGAGCTGTAACCCTGTGAAGGATGGGTGAGCATGCCTAAATGCTAAGGGATTGACTCGACAAGGCTTAGGGATTGAGACATGACACTGCATTGAAACCCAAGTCTTCCAACTGCGCAGGTTCTGCTGGGCTCCTGCTGTGCTGGACTCCACCCTCACTATTACCCTCCCACCATACTGGCACGGCCCAGCCTTGACACTGAGCAAAGATGCACAGTTCACAACCTCTGCTGCAGTGTCAGCACCGGCGTGATGAATAACATGGGGCTCAGTGCACCCGCGGCACAATGCACTGGGTTCTTTTGTGACTCCCTGACTCAGGAGGTCTCTGCATCTGTTCGAGGCTGAAGTGGCTCTTGGGCTGTTTAAAGGTTGAGTGCTACTGCTCCAAATGACGGAAGACAGATTCGGTTAAATAAACACAGGGGCTTAGAAATAAATTGAAGGTTATGTGAAGAGCTGGATCAGAATATAATGTTGTCAGACACATTACAATGCGCCTATCTGAATGCGGCTCTCCAGCCATATTACTCTGAAACGTGCTTTGACACATTCCATGTAAGTCCCTGGCAGTGGGGAAAAGGGGGGTGGGGGCTTAGGCGTGGAGTAGGAGGAAGAGGATGGGTGTCATGCAGCCGGGAACCCAGTCATTTAGACCAAAGGAAACCAATGGTGGTCCTGCTGCCTGTTAATTGTGCACTTAAATTTTCCCCTCTAGTAGATGTATAACGGCTCTAAGTGGCTGTACAGGGTCCAAGAAGATGGCACATATCTCCCGTCATGAGCACCAAGCACCTTCTAGCCCCAGTGCCTCGTTGTGCAATATCAGCTTTATAAAGCTATATTCTTCCTTAATAACCGAAGATACTGTTTTACTGCTGAGGAGATTGTTTGGGTTTAATTCCAGGACTTCAACAGCTTTCTGCCAGGTGAAGGTAGTGTGCTTCAATTTAATTAATGCCCTCTATAAACAGGTCTATGTTCTGGGTTTTACTTTTGTAGTGCTATAATGATATTGATTTGGAGAGCAGTTTTTTAGGAGGACTGAAATAGCCACAAGAACTCCTATTACACTGCTTCCACCCTGCCTTGTATGGATGCAGCTTGTTTTCATGCTCACTGGTGTAAATACTTCCCTTAACTTTGGTGTTGAAGCTTGGCTGGTGGCAGCGGAGCAGTGCTGACCAACGTTCAGCAATCTTTGGCACACTGTGCTGGCACAGGTTGAGGTTCAGGTGCTTCTTCAAGGTTCTTGTTGTGGAACAGAGCTCCTCTTTACACCTGTGTGAGTGCACCAATGACCTTTTGGCTGAGAACAGCATTATGTGAAGAGTGTTTATGCTGGTGTTGGAAAGAAGAGACTCCAAGTGGACAGACCAATAGATTGCTTTTCTGTGGCTTAGCTTGACATCCCCTTTGCAGCATTTCACACCACCCCAAAAGCTCCTGTGCCCTAAGGTGAAAGTTCCACTTTAACTCAGTGAAGTTTTGTTTGGTGAGAACTTTCCAAACAAAATATTTATATTTTTGTGGTGTTGTTGTTGAAACAGAACATCTGCTTTTTCTCCTGGAAAGATACACAGACCTTTTTCTTTCAGTTTCTTAGGTGCCCTTAGGTGGGGAGCCCTTGACAGCACAGAGCTGCTGCCCTGTGTGACTCCCCCAGATCCTTCATTGCTCTCCCATCCCATCTAACCCACCTGCACTTAGAACCACCCACTTAAAATGCTGCTCAGAGCAGCTGGCAATAACATAGGCAAGAGGGTCATCTTGGCATAGCCCATTTCTATGTTTGGTGGGTGTGTGATGGGTCTTGGTCCATGACAGAGTTCCCCAGAGGATGGTGAGGACACCAGCCATGTAGGTGAATGGCTGATGGAGTCTGATGTGGTAAGACACATTTGATGCCCACCACTCTTGAAGTGGCTTTAGTGCCCTGACCTCTCCCAGACTAATGGAGGGCGAACTAAGATCTGAGTATTTATCTCTGTGGAGCAGTTTGGGTCCATTTTGCAGGAAAACAGTGGTATGGGCAATGCCAGACTCCAAAATGTCTGTGGCACAGGGAAAGGGAAGGTTGGATGGAATGAAAACTCCAAACTTCCAAGAGAAGTTCATGAAAAAGTCCTTCATGGCATAGGGTTATGTTGCTGATTGCCATTTGCCACCGTGCTTGATCTACTAGCTTTTGTGTTTGTTGATACTTGGGACATGCTATGATGGACATGGTCAAGTTCTGTCCAAAGGGAGTGATCACCTTAATCTTGGAAATTGTTCTTAGTAATTGTCCTTCTGATGTCAACCCATCTGTTCAGGTGCTCCAGTTCAACCAGCTTCATATTTCAGAAGGCCATAAAATTGTACTTGGGGCTTATTGATCCCTTTTATTAGAAACTCCAGAATACGCACCTAGTCTTAGAGCCTCATTTGTTGTTGGACTCTTGCTATTACATTTTTGTGAGGAGAAAAATTACTAGTTGTGCTGCCTGTGGTGGAAAAACTAGACTAGGTGCGTCTCCTTGGCTGAGATATTCCCAGTGCTCAGCAGTGAGCATGACCCACCTTGGTGAGGGTGCTGGATTGCAAGAGTCTGATCATGCTGGAAGCACAGCTGGGCTCAGGATAGTATGAATTTTCAGATGTTGGCATTGGGAGAGTTCTTCTGTGGGTTGCTGTGAGACAATGCTTGCGCTGGTCAAATCTAAGTGTTACTAAAAATATTATTTAAGGAAAATATCTGTTGAAACCTGCTTTGCCAGCTGTGTAATCTGCTTAGGAAAAAAAGTATCATCTCACCATTTTAGTTCTTCTCTTTAAAACTGCCAGAATAAAACCAGTGTATAAAGCAATACCTGGATTGAAAAGCTCTGTCTATTTGGTGATATCCCTTCTGTTTTCTCAGTGTGGGGTTGGGAAGGTTGCATTTCAAATATATATTTCCACACAGTCCTGGAGTAAATCAGTAACACAGAGAGCTATGTCTTTTCCACTTATCCCACAGCATTTTAGTGGTGTAGCACCATTTAAATAGGCTCAGTAACTGACCAGCCAGCTTAAAATGTAAGAACTAAAATAGAAACGCTGAAGTAAGACTGCCCAGTGCACAAACAGCCCAAACTGTGCTGTGCTTCGTGGGCTGAGTCCCCATGGACAAGGCTGGGGATGCTCTGGGGATGCTGGTGTGGGAGATGGGTGGGACGAGAAGTATGGAGGAGACAAAAGGAGTAGGAAGAAGTGGGCAGAAAAAGGGAAAAGTGTGTGGGAAAACAATCGGAAAGGAGGCAATGTAAAGCGAAAGCCCCGTTGCTCCCAGTTCCTCCGGCTCCAGGTGGGGAGGGCTGGAGCAGCCGTGGATGCCGCGATCTCCGGTGACACCGTGTGGCAGGTCCCCGCATCTCCGCCCCGGCAGCTGCGGCAGCTGCGGCCGCCCAACAATGGAGATTTAAAAAAACAACCCTGAATCCTCTCCAAATACCTTCTGAGCACAGACAAACGTCCTTCAGTGGAGGGACAGAGCGTGCGGTGATGGCTGCAGAGCCCTTTCCTCCCTGCACCCCTGCAGCTGTACTGGAAACGGCTCGACCAGATTCCCCAGTCCCTTGAAATGAGTTGTATTCAGGCATTTCCCAGAAAGGCCTGCTTGGATCACTTCAGCTGATTTGAGAGATTTTTATTTCCCCCTTTTTGCTGTAATCCCAAGTGCCACATTCTTGAAAGCAAGCTGATTTCGGCTGGACAGGGACCTTTTATCTCTGATTTTCGGCAGGAGCGAGGCTCTGGAGAGGAACCATGCCTAATGTATTCAACTATGTGTATTCTTGTAAAAAGCTCTTTCTCCTTCATCCCTTCCAGTCACAAGGATTTGGCACTGTAAAGCTCAGCTCTGCTGAGCTTTGGGGCCCAAAGGACCCTGTTCTGGGGGCCTGCCAGCCTGCCTGGGTTTGCAGGTGAATGGGGCTGGGGGACAGGAAGGCAGGAGTCACCAAGCCAAAATATAGGTTTTCTTCCTGGGAAGGAAAAAAAAAACCAAACACCCCCCCCCCCCAAAGCCCAAACAGTTACTCATTACTACAACACAAAACCATTAATAAAGGGAGAGAGACCTTTATGTGGCCTTCAGGCAGGGCAGAAAATGTATTTAGGAGGGCAAACATTGTTTTGCTCAACGCAATGCCAGGAGCCTATGCCGGCACTCACTGTATTTGGAGGGTGTCTGTCCTCCTAGAGCCCTTGGACAGGCGGAGAGCAGAGCTAAAGGAAGATTTAGAGCCCAGGAAAGAGCCCAAACAATAGACAATGGAGCCATTTAAGGGACAACAAACAACTTTATGCCCTGTGAGTTTGTCCCATTGAAGTCACGGGGTGAGTGCTGTGGCGGAGGGGAATGAATGGGTGTTTTACTCTCTGTTTCAAGGGAGCCAGGGTTTTACCCACTGTGCAGCCACTTCAGATGCTGTGGCATTGATTTAATTATTTATTTATTTTCCACAGGATCAGGGCCAGAGAAAGAATGGGAACAAAAGCATCACATTTGGTGTCAAAAAGGAAGGAAGGGAGAGAAAGTGCTTTGAAATAGGGCACAGATGGGAAAATATGAATATTCTGGCAAATAAAGTCCATCAGAAAACTATTGAACCTCTTCCAGAAATGTTTCTGAGACTTGTCTGAAACTGGAGAGCTGGGGCAGCCCCCGTCCTGGAGTATCAGGGGTTTCGGGAGGGCTGTGGTGGAGTCAGCACAGGCTGGAAAGCTGGGATCTGTGCCTAGCACCTTGCCCCATGGGCTGGGGGGTGCAGGGCCATCTGTCTCTGGCACCCCTGGATTATGGCTGGAGCACATCCTGTGGCTGTCAGTGATTTAAGGTCGATAGCACAAGCAAGGTCAGAAAGTTTGGGATGGAAATGTTATGGGCTGTCTTGTTGCCTTTTTGTGTTGTTGCACTGCCTGCCTACAACTTGGTGTGGTGGGGTCTGGTAGCAGGAGCAATAGCAAGGTGACATAAGGACAGAACCTTCTGTAGACAAAAAAATAAGAAAATGCTTCCTTCTCTAATTCTGACTCTGTTTGCCAGGTGAAACAGGGCTGTGCTTGCTCTTGAAGCACAATGACTGCTTTACCAAGAGGGATGTTTGGACTTTCATTTGTCTTGAGCCTACAGGAAAGGTAAAGGATCTTCCTAGAGTTTGGGGAGTTAAAAATAGAAATAATTTGAGAGAAAGTAAAAAAGAAAACACCACACTAACCCTAAACAAACCAAAACTGACCTGGAACAAAGATAGGAAGGGAGAGCTGGAGGTGTAGGGTATGTACTGGGGGAAGAAGCACTGTCCTGCTCTGCTTCCTCTGGAGCTTGGCTCCTGTAAGGACTCCAGCCCATTTCCAGCTCTGCTAGGCCTGGGCTTTCCATAAATAATAGCTTTTAATCAAACAGTGCTGGGCAAGTGATCACTTTCCCCATGCAACCAGTGATGACAAAAGCACCCAGCCATAATAAACACCAAAATCCTCCTTGCCAACCTTCCCCCCTGGTCCCAGCTTCATGATGCATGCAATGTGGGGAAGATGCTGCCCTTGCTCTGTGTGGGCTGGGGGGGGTTCTGCATGACAGGAAGGTGCTTTGCTCTGGGATGTTGCTGCTGGCCAGGGAAACTCCCCGGATTTGCTTTTCCCTGTCCCTGCTCTGGCAGCTGCTCTGTGCACGAGGTTAATTAGCGCAATTAATCATGAATGCTCTAATTGCTGACGTTTAGTGGGAGACTTTATGACTACTGTTTTCTGCTGCAGTTGTGCTGAACACAACTCTGGGTGTCTCTCTAAAGGAAATAAAGCCGTAATTAGTTGCAGACTAATCCCAGAGCTGGCAGGAGACCTGCATGGACTTGGTCTGGAGCAAGAGGCTCATTGGCAGATTCTGTCATTCCCTCACTTGATGCCTCAGTGATGGGGGCTTGGGGTGGACTGATGTAATTCTGAGCTCAAAACAGTGGGTTTGAGAGGGAGGTTCATGCTGATTGAGGGTCCCAGGGTGTGCCCACCAATGTGAGCTATGGTGTGCATCAAAAACAAATAAAGCCTTGAAAATGTGCCTGGAGAGCCCTGGCTGGGTGAGCTCTCCCTCTGTAGAGAGATGGTAATGACTTTCTCTTCTAAGTGAAATTAATACACAAATTGTATAAGTATAGTAGTCCTACACTGCGTTGCATGCTATGAAGATGTGTCTGAGAGTTTCATCTTTACTCTGGGTGACACCATTCATACAAGTTTATCTCTTTTATGGATTTGAAGCTTTTCCTGATACATATCAAAGAGCTTTCCTTGCATTCAACATGAATAATATATGCCGGTACAGCTTATAATAAATCATCTCAGTTCCCCGAGCAACAGCGAGCAAGCAGGGCTATTTTAAGTAGGCCCATCTGCATTACAGCTCACGTCTAACATCCTAAAACTGTGTTTTACCTTCCTCCCAGCAGACCCACCAGCTCCAAGCACATTCCATGAGCTGGGCTGCATGTGCAGGTGCCTCCAGTCCTACCACTCTAGGCTCAGCCCATCAGCCTAGCAGGAGATGATCAAGGGAAGGGGAAATCTTCAGTCCCTTTCTTTGGGATTCTTTCCCTCCAAGATGGAAGATTGCAGGCTCTCAACTTTGCCTTCCCACCTGGTGCTGGCCATTCCATGGCCAGGAGAGTCCATCGCGAGCTGGGGGTTATGGATGTGGTTGCACTTGGCTTTTCCCTGGTGCTGGGGCCCGCCATGGCCTGGGGGCATCCCAGTGCTGCCAACGGAGTCCTGCCACACCCACCTGATGCCTAAGATGGTCCTGTAAAGCTTTTAGGAGCTGAGAATCGCTTTAATGTTGAAAGCTGGTGAAGTCTAATTGGTTTCAGTGGTTTGAGGGTAGGTTAGAGATGTACTGGGGTCCCTGGGCTGAGAAGGGGCTGGTAGGTGACCAAGCCATACCTTCCTCCTTGCTTGCATATCTGACCCTCACCCTCAAGCTCTTCCTTGTGTTGCCCTCAAGCTCCCAGCTCAGGCTGGGGGCTCAGCAGCACAGCAGAAAGGCATCCAGGATATGCCTGTACCTTGATTTGACTTGGGTAAAAGATTTCTCAGGGAAAAGCTTGCCCTGGAGAAGATGCAATAGCATTCTCTTTAAAATCAATTATTTTGAGTTTTCGGAATACATTTTCTATTACCTAATGTGCTATAGCCAGTACATCTGTTGATTTCAAGGATTTTTATATTTTTTTATTTATTTTATTTCACCTTGGCATGTCTTTTATCAGAAATCATTTTGAAACTTTTTAATTTATGGGCTTTTATTGCAATACTCAATTCATCCTGAGTAGTCTATTATTAAGTGTTCTAGAGGCTCTTATTGTCCTTTATCAGAGGATTGTATCTCTGTGCAATTCATCTGTAGTCATTCTTCATAGAGAAAGTCTTTCATATTAGGTTTCTTTCATCATTCGATGACAACTCTTGAATACATCATTATTCAGCAATGGGTTTAGAAATTATAATCATTAGGCAATTTTTCATATAATCTGATTTTATAAACTGTTTCTTTTTATTATCTTTTGATGGAAAACAGTAAATGCATCTGTCTGTTTTGATCCTCTCTGATAACAGTAATAGAAAAACTAAGTAAGGACATCTTATTGAGGAAACAGCTCAGCTGCATTTCTTATATGCACACAACCAAAGGTTATTTGGTGCACAGTAGAACTCGGTGCTCTATATAGTGCTCTGCACCCAGCACAAACACCTGAATGGGAATACTGAGGTTGTCCTGCATGGTTGTCACCACTTCGTTGATTTTATGGGATCACAGAATGGTATTTATGCAATTAAAAGGGAAAAAAAAATAGGAAGGAGGAAAAGAGAATGACACCAACATGTATGGAGAATAAATGTCCCCTTTCCCCTCACCAGGTGGGTAAGGAAGGGGTAACTTATATTTGCAACTGCTGTGAGTCTCATTTTATGGGGAGGGAGATGCTCTGGCTGCAAGGCACTGGGTCACCAAACTCCCCATTGGGGCTTGGACATGGACATGGGGACAGGCAGGGGAGAGATGGGGTCTCACTGAGGGGGGTGTTATGCTGTGAGTGAAGCACTGTTTTCCCCCTTGGTATCCTCTCTTGTTGAGCTGCAGCCACCAGCTCTGGGATAAACTAGGAATAATGGAACTGGAAATGCAGTGGTACGTGGTACCAAACACATCACCAGGTGTTCTCATGAGGGTGCAGAGTTGGACTGTCTGTTGGAGCTGTAAATCAGATTTATTCTAGAGCATCATAGGAATCAGTATTGGCCGTCAGTTCGGGATGGAATTTGGGGCTCCCTTGTAGAGATGTTGTTTCATTTTCTAAAATAAACCTGTGCTTTTGTTTTGGAATTATGGAAAATCAAACCTGAAAATCAAATCTCATAACTTTAGGGGAGGCAGCCAAGCCTCCCTGATGCTCAAACAGGGCTGAATAAAGGAAACACTCTGCTTTATCATTTCTCTGCTCCTGGACCATGAGGTCCAAGTAACACCAGTGCCACCAGAGGTATTCATCATGACCTCAGACCTAGCTGCCCTTTTTTGGGCTTTGTCCCTGTTTCTGGGCAGTTAGAAATGGTCATTTCAAACCAAACGTGAGTTTCTTACCTGGAGAAAAGGAGACTGTGTGGGAGTTGTGGTTGCTGAAGGTAGATGGGGGCTGGTGCCTCCCCAGAGAACAGCCCTTTTCTCCATCCTTTTAAAAAATGGCAAAGGCTTGCTCTGAATGGAGTAGGGTAAGAAGACTGGCTTGCCGTGTGGCCCTGGATTTTGACAGACCCACTCCTGCTGGCCCTGATCATTGCCAGTGGTCAGATAGCTCTCCAGAGGTCACAGACCCATCCCTCCTGTTTTGCTGTGGTTTGAGCATTTACTTGCAGAGGTGTTGTGCCTGCAATGTATCACTCTCCCTCTCCTCCAGCTCCCAGAGGCAAGAGGAACCTGGTGTGATGGGGAGAACCTCTCTAAGGCAGGGTGAAGATTCCCACGTTGCCTTTTTTTTTTTTTTTTGTATTTAAGTCTATTTCTTATGAGAAGCAGTAATTAAACTGAAGTTTTTTCAGCCCAACCATGATTTATGCATGCATGTTGTGGTCATTCCCTTTCCTTCCCCAAGAAAGGCTGTTCTTTCAGCCCTCCTGTAAGGGAGGGAATGCTGGAAATCATGGTGCTATCCCCTTTCTCCTCTCTCCTCCCCAAAAGCAGGAGCTGTGACCACCTGTGTGAGCATCCACAGTGCTTCAGCCCGGGCTGCAGGCAGGAGGAAGGGAGGGAGACTTGATGTCTTATTTAGCTCGTTCATAACCAGCCTTCAGTGACATGAACCAATAAAACATTGTTGATTCAAAGCTTAGTTCATGACGCCTCTAATCCTACTGCAGATAGCAAACAGATAACAGAGACACTCTAATTTTCTATAGTTTATTCGAGAATACAGAGGGAGATAATGCACTGCAGGGCAAATACACGTTATTGCTTTAAATACAAAAATAAATCCCTGTTCATTTAAAAACTGTGTAAGAGGGGTTTCCCTGCGTGGGACTTATCTGCGAGGCTGTTGAGTTTAATAGCTTTATTCCCTGCGTGGCTAGGTGGCAGGCCAGCAGCTCCCTTCCCGGGCCGAGAGAGAGGGAAGATGAAGATTGCCATCTCCCGGTATGCTGCGACGCTGCACAGGGCTGCTGCCGCCTCACTGGTGTTAGACCACCCTCTTAGGTCCAACGGGGGCACTCACCTTCCCCATCCTATGGTCTGGGGAGACCTCAGTGGCCCTTTCCTATAGGGTTGTTTTTTTATTTCGCCCCACCTACCACACATAATTGTGTTTACCTTGGCTTCTCTCTGTGATGCAAGGAGCATCAGCCCATTGTTTCTCATCTTGGCTTTATTTTCTGCCCGTGACTGTTTTTCCAGTGTATGTGGATGCCACTTAGGCTCAGCAGGAGAAGTCAGGAGTGGTTTTTGGAGCAGAGAAAGGTGGTGGCTTGTGACAGAAACTTCTCCATTTCAATTGTGGTATCCCTTCTTTTCTTGTGACATCACTCCTTTTGGCATGGCACCCTTCACTTAAACCTGAAGCCAGCCCCTGGAGAATGGTGTAGTGTGGGGGGGTGTGCAGGGAGAGGGTGTATGGAGGACACCATAAGGAGTTTGACCTTGTATCATGGCAGCTACTCATCTTCCAGGAGCTCTGGGCTTTGGGCAGCTCTTGGCCTGTCAGTATCAGCCAGGCCACTGTGGGCTGAGGCTGTTTCTTGCTGCCCCAAACCCTAAATTTCCTTCCTGGTCTTTGGTTTGCAGCACATAAGCTCTGCCCATGGAGGGGTTGTGCTTTGCTACCTCACACCACCCCTTGCTCCAAGATGATGGTTTCTGTGGCTGTGAACTTCTCCCTTGGGAATGGGACTGAAGAGGCTGCCTATGCAGCAGGGCAAAGCAGCCTGATCTGCTTTTGCTGGGTGCTGGCTTTGAGTCTTGTGGAAGTCAATGGGAAGAGCTGTACCTGTTTTGGGGTGGGTGTTGACTGCAATTCCTGATGGGTGCCCATGTGAGCCGCTCTCATTTAGTTCTGTTCCTCTTTGCAGGTAAACCGAATCAGATTACCTGGGCAAATATTTGCTCTGTGGCACTTCTGTGTGTGCTGGTAAGTACATCAAAGTATATAAACTAGGTTCAGACCTCTCTTTTCCTACTGTTTTTAACACTGTCTTGGAATTGCCACTGAAAGACCATCACAGGGAGTATGTGCCAGGCAAGAGCTGTACATCCATTGCAGAAGGAGCTGCCCTGGCTTCCCTGCAGACTCTAATCCAGCTGATCTTGTTGCAAATGGGTCAATAAATGGCATTTTGAGGGATGAAGCAGGTGACTGGTAAGGAATAGCAGTTTCCGCGCGCACCTTGGGGTGAACTCTTTATTGTCCTCCTCAAAGAAAATTTTCCTGCTCAGAGCATCCCCCTGGTCCCCAGCATCTGGCCAGCACCTCTCGGGGAGCGGCACTAGATGGAGCGGCCGCCAGCACAGCCCTGGGCTGTGCAAGCCCCAGGGCTGGCAAGGAGCGCCGTTTCCTTTTTTTTTTTTTTTTTTTTTAATGTATCTTTTTCCCCTCTTTTTCCAGTTCAGAAGATTTTCTGGTCGATTCTGACAACCTGCTCAGAATGCCCTGACCTGCTCTGGAGGGGTGTGTGGGGAGACAACCTGGCTTGCAGAGCCGGTACCATCCCAAGGACTCTCCCCCAAGCAAAAATCCCCCCTAGCCCCAATATTATTTTTTATCTGATAAATTATTTCTGAGGAAAAACTACTCCCCCCACACTTTAAACATTTAAAGCTTTGATGAAAATGCATGTGGGGGGTGGGGGGATGGGGTGTAGTGCTGTCAATCTGTAGATGTTTCTGATTTTTGCATAAGAAACCATACTGAACTCTATTTGCAAATTTCAGACCTTTATGTTTCTAAAAATGACGACTGATAAGGTCAAGGTACCTCCATCTCTATTTTTTTTTTCATTTCCCCTTAAACATTGCCAAAAAGAAAAAAGCTTTCATGTAAATATATATACTTTTTTTTTTTTTTTTTATGGTGACTTTTTAGGTGCGTGAGGGTTTAAATAAATGAACAACTTTTTTTTTTTCTGCCCATGTGGACTTTTCCCTTGGCATTGCCCTCATTCCTTTAGGATTCATTCTGGTGTTCAGCCACTGTGAGCTAGTCCCTCTGACACGTGGTTGCTTCTGACATAACCTGGGACAAAATACAGGCAGGGGGAGAGCAGGATGAAAGCAGCACCCACCACTCCTTGGAGATGCTTCCTGGGCAAGGTCTGACCATTCATAAATTTCCTGCGTGGCTCTGGGCACCAAGTTATAGCTATTTTGCTCTGACCTGGTAGCTAGTGAGGTTTCTTCTGTTCCAGTAGACCAAACAGGTTAGAGTCCATCAGAAAGGTCTGCTTAGCTGCGCAAAAACTCTTCATGGTGTGCACAGAGGTCAGTGCAAGACTTCAGACATGTAGCAAGTAGCTGTTGTCAACCCCCAAGCTCCTGTAGGTACAGGCTGGGTTGTGGTTCCCTTAAAGCTACCCAAATCTGTCCAACAAATGAAGGTGCTGCAGTGTACAGGTGGTTTTGTTCCAGAATGGTCTCAAGCAGTTTTTTTTAGTGTATTGCAATATGTTTGGTGTACTGAAGGCTGCCCTTCCCTGAATAGGCCTTCTGCTACCTCTTTCTTTACCTTGATGCCTTTGAACTTGCTGCTTTCTGCTGTTTGAAAGGAAGGCTACAGGTGCTGTCAGTGGGTTAGCATCTGTCCCATGACTTTGCAAAGCACCTCCTGGCAATAAGACCTTCAAAGATATGGGCTGATTCTCTGTGCTTTGCCATACTAAAGAAATAGCGTGTTTTAAAGGTATTTCATGTTAGAAAAACCCTCACAGAGCAGCTCAACATCACCTGGCACTTCTGAGAGCCTTGTCCACCCTGCACCCAGGCTGGTTAAGTTTGCGCATGTACGCAACGAGAAATGCCTTTCCACAAAACAAAGCACACACCAAGCCCTGGTCAGGGCTGGGACTGGAGGCAGGAGGCTGGATTTCTGCGCAGACGTCTCTTAAAACAGCACTTCTGGTGCAACCGGTTCCTCTTGGTGCAGAGATGGTATCAAGTTTGAAGTTCAGGCTTTATTGACATAGATTTTTGTCAACAACAAGGTGTTGAAAGACAATGTATTTGTGGAAGAAGTCACAAAGAGGTGAAAGATATCCCCTTCAGGAGACCCTTTCCTACCAAATCAGCATTTTCTTGCTGTGATTTTTGGCAGGAGTTGGAGATGTGGATATGGTGGCTCCCATCTCCTTATGCTCCTCCTGCCTGCACCAATCCAGCTTTGCAAACACCCATCCTAGAGGTGATGATGATGGCAGCTGACCATGTACACATAAAATGGGTTGTTCTCCCTGTCAGGGCACTTGTGTTCTCTCTCTTTTTTTTTTTTTTTTTTTTTTTTTTTTTTTTTTTTTTTTTTTTTGGTGGTTTATCTCTTTTGTTGGACTCGCCGCCTCTTCTCGGGCTTTCTTTTTTTTTTTCGTT
>JANIJG010003659.1:4145-32167 GCA_024611175.1 Megaceryle torquata
ACCCACACTTCCTGAGCTTTCCCACAAGGATGTTATGGGAGACAGTATCAAAAGCCTTGCTGAAGTCAAGGTAAACAACATCCACTGCTGTCCCTGCATCTACCCATTCAGTCAGACAATCGTAGAAAGCTATCAAATTAGTCAGACGTGACTGACCTTTAGCGAATCCATGTTGGCTACTGTTGATAACCTTCTTTTCTTCCATGTGCTGAGATATGATCTCCAGAATGAGACACTCCATTACCTTTCCAGGGATGGAGGTGAGGCTGACTGGTCTGTACCAGGGTCTTCCTTCTTGCCTTTTTTGAAGACTGGAGTGACAATGGCTTTCCTCCAGTCCTCAGGCACCTCACCTGCTCTCCGTGATCTTTCAAAAATGACAGAGAGTGGTAGAGCAACAATGTCAGCCAGCTCCCTCAAGCACTCGTGGGTTCAGCCCATCATGGCCTATAGATATGTGTTCAGTTTATGTAATTGATTTCTAACCCAATCCTCAATTCACCTTTCAAGCAGAAGTTCAATTGCAAATATATACACCAGTTGCATCTTGTTGACCTTCCCAAGACTCATGAATAGTTGGTGCTGTCAGCCAGTTATACTTTGATGATAACACCAGCGACTCAGTCCCAGAAAATGATACCAGGACAGGGGATCTAAAACATTATGAGGCAGGGTTTTGCAAAATCTTCATAGAGTTTTTGGGTCTCACTGTTAGAAAAGGGAATTTCAGTAGAGAAATCACACTGCTGTCAACATGATATGAGAGTCAAATCTGTGATGATTTTTTCTTTTAATAAGGGGGTTATAGAGGTCTAGCTACAAATAACAGGTACAGTAAATTGTTCTGAAATACAAACTTTTTCTTTAGCCACCTACATCAGTACCAAATGCACATTGACCCTTTATAATGCTCATATTCTTGGAAACACTGAACATAACTGTTGAGTTTTTTTGTTTGCTTGTTTGTTTGTTTGTTTGTTTGTTTTTCCCTAAAGCATAACAACATATGTTTGAATAAGTGTTTGAAACAAAGTTCTCTTTTGATGTCTAATCCTATCAAAATAAGAGGTTTCTGAGCTTGCTAAGACTATTGTTCAAGGAACTACACAAGACTTAGACAAGATTTATTGAAACTTTGGTTAGAATGACAGCTCAACATCCACTTCAAAGTAAGTTCAATTAAATTAACATTCCATCACAGGATATTAGTTTCAGGGTGCATACAGAAATTATAGATTGATACTTACATACGCTGAAACCCACAAGGGGAACAAAACATAGAGAAAGAGGAGTAAGCAGCAATAATAATAAAATTTATTTGTTGTTATAATTATCTAGCAAATATATGGCAAGCTAAAATAATTTTTACAAGTGTTTCCAGTGAAAAATGCATCAACTCATTACTGAGAGATCTAAAATTGGCTTGCTAATACTACCTTTTCTCCTTTGCTCTAGCTTTTCTTAGGCTATTAATTGCCTGGTAAAAATAATAATAAAAAAAAAACAAAACCAAGCAACAAACAAAAATCCAACAAAATCCCCAGGAGATACAGCAAAACTAAAACATGTTTAATGTATGCATAATGTTCTCAAAGTCTTTAGGTGGTGTTTGTCTATGTGTATCCAAGCTTTTCATGCAAGTCTTACCTCCTAGTCAATAAAATATGGTTGCTATAGTCAGTGGAGTCCAATCAATGATTCATCTTATTGTAAGGCAAGCATTAAAACTGTTTATAATAGCTTTTTATTCATTGTTAAGAGACATTATGTGACTAAACAGGTTTTGTGACATCTGTAAGATCTGTTTTCTAGGATGGGACTTGCATATCTGGGCTTATCCCAGAATTTTCTATTGTTTCCTTTTTTTTGTGCCTCTATGCTCTTATTTGTGAAAAAGTATTTCTCATACTGACATATAGTCAACTCTCTAGGACAGATGGATGCAAAGTGCTATAGAATAGTTATTTCATGGATTTCTAAGTTTATATTAATGAAAGTTGCATTTGATTTAAAAAAAAAAAAACCCAACCATTATTTCTAAGATTGAAAGATTTAATACTGGATTACTGTAGTAATCATCAGATTTATTTATCCATGTAGAAGAAATGGAAATGTTACTCCCACCTCTTTAGTTTCCTCCTCAAAATCTGATATTCACTCCCCTGTTACCTTTTTTTACCCTATCTCTGTGTGTCTCTATATATCATATTCACTCCAAAACACTAAGTTTTCATGGCCTAGTTGAAAGCAAATTTATCTCATTGTGAGGAATACAATTTAACACAATATTCACAAAAAGTGATGTTCGGTGCCCGTGGCAAGATTTTGGTAGCCAGGGTGGCTGCAGAGTGGGTTCTGAGAGAAGCCCTGTTTGGAGTAAAGTTAAGTCTAATAAAGGGAGGAAATGTGTTTTCCCAAAGTGTTTAAATGTTTTTCTTTGTTTTGCAATATCCGAATTAGTAATTAAATGTTTTAAATGGAGTTAAATTCCCAAATTAAAATTCATTTTTGTCCATGAATGCAACTGCAGAATAGGTTCCTTGTCTTTATGTTGACCTGTGAGTTCTCTTGCTCTTACTCTTCATATTTTCTCCCCTGTCCTGCTGGATAGCTTTCAGGCCAGAGAGAAAGAGTGAGTGTCTGTGTGGGTGCTTGATTGCTGGACATGGCTAATCCACTACAAAGCACACTTAAATTAGTCAAAACATGAGAATCATTCACATCTCTTGGAAATACAGCTTTCAGAAGTAGTTATCCATGCAACTCAAGAATGCCTGGGTTGAAGTAGAGCTATAGATATTATTACAGTCCAGACATGACCTAATCAGGTGGAAAATTATTTACAAATCAAAATGCATTGTCAAGAGAGAGAATATAAAATATGAAGGGTTTTTTTTGTTATTGTTTTCTTTCTTTCCCAGAATGGACCACTGAGCTTGCATTTTAGATAACAGATCGTCTGCTTGGTCAGTCACATTAACAAATAGGCAATTTGTGTCTATTTGTGTTAATTGACTACTATGAAAACATATTTAATATTTGTAAATAAACAACTGCTCTTTTCTGTAAATAGAGGTGTTTATTTTGCACTGTCCCAAGCACCCTAACAACCCCCTTGGCTTATTATCTTAGTTTCTTGCTCTCTGTTACTACATGAACAGATTGGTTTATGAATAAAATCAGTTCCTTTCTCATGCTGAAGCTATTGTTATACAGACAGTGTACCTCTCCAGTGTGTATGTACTATAAAGAAAATGAAGCATTCTAAACTGTAGCAACAGGTAGCATTTGTGCCTGTGACTGTTAAGTATTCTATTAAGAGATTGCCGAAAGAAATTACCATACCCCTATTAAACAACTTACTATTAAACAACTTACTACTACAGTAGATTTTATTATTGTATAAAGCTTGTCAATTGATACAGGTGAAAGTTGTCTTAGTATGGCAGCCATTAAAAAGGATATGCAGGTTTTCAGTTGTTCTGTGGTATTAGGACCAGACTCTCGGTTCCCAGAGTAGCTTTACAATGTATTCTAAGACATCATCTCTAAGCCAGATTCCATTTTAAAAATGTTTGGAAAATGAATGGTCTGCATTATGAACTTGTCAAATTTAGGATTTTCACAAGAAAGTGAAACAGACAGCTGTTGATGCTTATATTTTGGGAATGTGCAACATGACAAGATGACATAATAAATTCTCATTATCTTAGAATACCTCAGATATATGCAATAGCTTTGTCATTGTGTGAAAATGTTCCAGTTCTCATTTCTACTTCTTCTTTACTATCATTCATAGAATTGTCAAGGTTGGAAGGGATGTTAAAGATCATCTAGTTCCAAATCCCCTGCCAATGGCAGGAACTCCTCCCACTAGATCAGGTTGCTCAGAGCCCCATCCAGCCAGGTCTTAAAAACCTCTAAGGATGGGGCTTCTACCACCTCTCTGGGCAACCCATTCCCATGTCTCACCACCCTCATGGTGAAGAAATTCTTCCTAATGTCTAATTTGAATTGACTTATCTCTAGTTTTAATCCATTCCCTCTAGTCCTTCACTGCCTGGCAGCCTGAAAAGTCCCTCTCCATCTTTATTGTAGGCCCCCTTAAGATACTGGAAGGCCACAATAAGGTCTCAAAACCTTGGGCTATTTTTTATCATCCTGAGAAAGACAAATCCTGTTTATATGTTGAAAAATTGAAGTGAGCAATAGTGGAGACCTAATTCCTTTCATTCACTTTGATTGTCCTACATATAACCTAAAGATGATGAAACTGAAGGAAGAAAGAGGATCTAAAATACAAAAAACACCAAACTTTAAAGGTCAGGCTGGATGGGGCTTTGAGCAACCTGATCTAGTCCCTGCTCATTGCAGGGAGGTTGGACTAAATGACCTTTAAAAGTGCCTTCCGACCCAAACCATTCTATGATTCTATGAAATACTTGTAATAATTCAGCATAAAATGAATCTAAGGTCATAAAACAGTTTACGGAACTAATGTTTAGAGTACGACACACGGACAGAGAGTATAACGTAAAAGTAAAATGTAAGACTATATCCTGACCTGTAATTAGAAAAAACAATGATTCATTTGCCCATGCCTAAAAGCATCACTTAAAGGCCTGAGCTCCTAAAGGAATATAAAATTTAAAATTACTGTCTAAGAGGAATAAAAAAATGTGTCTTTTGGTGAGCTGTGAAAGTTGATCTAAGAGGGATCTGACAAATACTTTTTGGAACACCAAACACTGTTTGTTAGGGAACTATCAGGTTGCCACAGTGGCTGCTGTGAATTCCAGATCTCATTCAATATAAATGGAAAGGAATTACATAAATCAATGTCTGATATTTCATTACTGATCAGGCATGTAACTTTTACCTTATATTGTTGAGTGACTTAGTGTTTATGTAGTTTCTTGAATAGGAGTCCAATGCCTGTGCAACACTCAGGGACTTCACACTCAACGCTTCCAGTGACATCATGTTACTTTATTGGTGTTCAGCTGCAGTGAACAATAACGGCATTTATTTGTCTATTTAGAAATATGGAAGAAAATTTTTCTGCTTTCAAGTAAAGTGATATGTTTGGGTTTTGTGGAAAGGGTTTGGTAGCAGAGAGGGCTACACGTGTCATTTCTGTGAGAAGGTGTCAGAAGCTCCTTCTGTGTCTAATAGAACTGCTGGACAAAACTGAGACAATCAGTGACAGTGGTAGAGCCTCTGCAATAACATATTTAAGAAGGGAATAAAAGTGCTGCATAACGACAACCAGAAGAGAGGTGTGAGAAACACGAGAGGAAACAGCCCTACAGACACCAAGGTCAATGAAGAAGGAGGGAGAGGACCTGCTCCAGGCAGCAGAGCAGAGATTCCCCTGCAGCCTGTGGTGAAGACCACAGTGAAGCAGGCTGTCCTCATGCAGCCCATGGTGGTTACCTGTGGAGCAGATATCACCTGAAAGCCTTGGAGGACCCCATGTCAGAGAAGGCGTATGCCCAAAGGGGGCTGTGACACCATGGGAAGCCCACACTGGAGCAAGGTCCTGACAGGACCTGTGGACCCACGGAGAAAGGAGCCCAAGCTGGAGCAGGTTTGCTGGCAGGACTTGTGACCCTGTGGAGGACCCACACTGGAGCAGCGTGTTCCTGAAGGACTATACCCCATGGGAGGGACCCATGCTGGTGTAGTTTGTGGAGGACTGTAGCCCGTGGGACAGACTCACATTGGGGAAATTTGTAGATGACTCTCTTTCATGGGAGGGACCCCATGCTGGAATGTGGGAATAGTGTGAAGATTCCTCTACTTCAGGAGGAAGGAACAGCAAAGACATGTGATGAACCGACTGCAACCCCCACTGCACATTCCCCTGTGCTACTGAGGGTGAGGAGGCAGAGAAAAACTGGAGCAAAACTAAGTTTGGGAAGAAAGGACGGGTGAAGGGAAGATGTTTTAAGATTGGTTTTATTTCTCATTACTGTACTCTAATTTGATTGGTAATAAATTAAATTAATTTCCCTGCGTTGAGTCTCTTTTGCCTGCGATGGCAATTGCTGAGTAATCTCCCTGTCCTTATACTGAAGCATGGACACAAGCCTTTTGTTGTATTTTCTTCCCCTGTCCAGTGAAGAGTGGGAGTGATAGAGTGACTTGGTGAGCACCTGGTATCCAGCCATGCTCAACCCATGCATGGCTTAGCCACTACAGTCTAACCTTAGATATTTGAGTGGGTTAATAAAAACTGACTATGCGGTTTCTTTTAAAATGTTTCAACTGCCGTATATAATTATATTACTGTAGTAAATGTTTTGTTCTATAACTTATTATTAAATAAATTATGTTTCAGGATGAACTCTGTCTTGCTGAACCAGAAATTGATGGAATTCTGATTAAAATATCAGAAAAATTATGATCATATTTATCCAACCTGCTTTGATACTGATGAATAAAACTCTCTTACTGGAGAAGATCTTTGTCATTGTGTTAGAGGAACTTTCATTGAAAATGCTACCTAAATCAATTTCCAGATTTGAGAATGTGACAACAAAAGACTATAACTAGACCTATAAATATGTAGAAAGTTTAGCATCTCCATTTATTGTCCATAGTAGAAGTTTGGGACTACAGTGCTTTAAAAATGAATTATTCTTCAGTCAACTGAGTAAAAAATGGGATTCTAGTTAGAAGATTAAAATACACTAATCGGAGTTTTTTAAACTTTCCAAATCCTAGGTTCTGCTACTAACAATATGTATAGATGGAAAATGGGTTTTGTTATTTTGTACATTTTCCTTTTGCTGTTGTACCTTTCTAAAACTTGGAATAGTGGAGAAAGAAAAGGAAAAAGTAGTAGCAGTCATTGAAAAAGGGGGAAAATGCCTTGGTTCTTACTGTATTTTCCTATGTCATTGAATGGCATAAAATCTTCAGAAAGGAAGAAAGGAGGAAAGAGAAACCTTAGCATTTTCCTGAGAAGATAAACTACTTCATTAAAGATTTTTATTATAAGTTTTTTCTTAAATGACAAAATTGATTCAGATTATTGATCAGTGCTAATATTAGCAATTTCCGGTCTAGCCTAAAAGTAGTGTTTTCCTAATGAAAATAAAAGTTGACACAAGTAATATTCATGGGTTAATATAAAAAACTTACTTTTAGATCATTCATATGCACTTTGCAAAGCAGTATTAGCAGTTTCAGCTCTGGAATAAATATATTGCACTGAAGCCAGAGACCACCACCTCCACCCCCTAGTATTTCTATTCATGATTAGAACTAGTAATACATCAGAAAAAAAAAGATGTCTTGATCAATGACAAAGCCAACTATATCATCTTTTGGAAAGAAGGTTGGAAGCTCAGGCCAGGTAAAAGAAAGACACATGTAACTTCTGTAGAGCATTTGGATAAAGTTGCTTGTTCTCAAGTCAGAATTGCTGTTTGTATTGCTGAGCAAATGTGCTCTGTCGTACATGTGCTCTGTTGTACACCTGCTTTTCCAATCATCCAGACTGGAACATATTGTAGTTCTTTCTCTGTGTGCCAAAGGAAACCTTAGCATACAGAGACAAAATGCATGCCCAGGTGTCTTTCTGGAATGCGTCTGAAATACTTCCAGACCATGTACTTATAGATCCAAGTTTGTAGAGCACACCTGCCGTGTGGTGTTGATTCATTTAAAGCAGTTTGGATCAGGTTAGTTTTTCTCTCTCATTTAATTTTTACTCTTGAATAGTTTTATCATGAATTTCTGAAGCAGTGGGTAATGAACAACATTGCTTAATTGCTTTTGCAGTGCTAAACAGTTTAATGATACTTTCCTTCTCTCATCTTTCCTCTTGGTTCGGGCACTGACCAAGAGTCTGCAGATTCCCAAAGCACCAAGAAAATATATCAATCTCTAAAAAAAAAATTCAAAACAAAAAGCTAAAATAGGAAGAACACTGAAAGTGCCTCAAGAAAAAAACCCAAACAACACAACAAAAAATCCTCATCACATCATACATATCATGCATGGACATGGGCATGGAGCAACACTTTCCATGTATTCATATTCTGGTTTTCATTAATAGAGAGTAGCCAATGGTTGGTCACCTACATTTCAATTGTACTCAACTAACATTCCAATTATGGCTCAATAAATCTTCTTTTTTTTTTTTTTTTTTTCTGTCTGGATTCATTAAAAAGAAAAATGAGGGGAAATGATGATTTTTGGGTTGTTTGAATTTGCTTGTAATGCTGGTTTAATTCATGTCATGAAATCACTAGCTAAGATTTATATGAAAGTTTTAGATTTGTCTCTGTGTTATACAGTAAACATGCCAGTGAAAATCTAGAAGGGATAAGAGATGAGTCTAGCTAGTGTGACCAAAGTTAGACAGGATCCAAGGTATGGGAAAAACAAGAACTCAGCATGCAGAAGAAATAAAAGGAAGAAAAAGTTAAATTTTGAGTGGATCACAAATTTTTACTGAGTGCATGACTGAGATCCAGTATTGTAACTTGAATATCAGCATTGGTCTGTTTAGACCAATAGACAGATTAAAGGCAGCTGGCAAAGGCATAATATGCCAGCTTTAATAGTGGTACAGAAATAGTGGCAATGAACTAGGAAAATTACTTTAGATGATCACCAATAATTTTAATTGATGAAGAAAGCTCATCCAGTGGAAAAACCTAATTGGCAAACTAGTGAGTAAAAGTGATTTAATGTGTTCTATGGATCAGAAAATAAGACCTGGCATGGAGTATTGGCTATTAGTGCAGCTGTTGTGAAGATGATCTGCATTGGAAAATTGAACTGAAAAAAAAAAAGCCACCATTGAGCAGAAGCTTTGGGAAAAATACTGACATTTAGCAGCATTTTCTGCAAGAAGTTTAGGATTTTTGTTTTCCTGAAGTTACCACTAATCACATAGCAAATCATCATAAAGACACTGTAAGAGTCAATAAGAACATACAGTGATTTGTGAGGATTCAAATTATTAAATGAATAGCAAAACCAAGAAGGTGTGACCTTCCAGTGAGATGTAAAAATCATATATCTGAAGCTAAGCCCTCATTCTTCCTTTTATGGAAGAGTACAAAGCATATAGTGGATGTCTAGCTCAAAGTTAGATGCTTAACTTTTTTGTTAATAAGGCTAAGTGAGATGAATTAAATGTTCTATGTTAAATTTTTGTATGGCTGAATATATACAGATATTTTTCATTGTTTGGCAGCTTTTATGGAGAGTGCTGAATTCACTGGGAACATTTGAGTAGCATTTTATTAGTGAAGTGTGGTCTTATCTCTTTCCCCTTTTGTGAGGCAAACTCTGATTGTGACCAATTAAAACATTAGACTACCCAAGACAGATTGTGAAGTATGAACTCTCATCAAGGAGATGGAATGAACTAAGTATCTGCTAACAATGTTAGAGGTAGCTTAAAAATAAACTTCATGTCTTTCAGCTTTGATCATCACTTTGTATTTTATGACTGAATTGATAAATCAGATAATACTATTTTGTGAAAAACTAGCCATGCGTAGCTGGCAACTAAAACAATAAACTGAGACTCTGCATATATATGCACTGGGCAGAGCACTTGAATGAGAGGGAAATAGGTGGTTAACAAGTAGTTTTGCATTTTACTTGAGATTGAGAGAGCCCAGAACAAGAATCAGTTTAAAAATGCCAGAATCACTTACAGCATAAGAACAAATGTACTAGTTTGAGTCAAATATTTTTTCCTCCTACTGCTATGTGCTATAAACCTTTCCCCCCACTGGGACAGATGGATAAATACAGTGTTTAATGAGACCACCTATTCTAAATAATTATCTAGCATGTGTTTTGTGCAAAAGAAAGTAGTTAAGGCCTGCATATTTTGAAATAGCTTACTGAATTTCAATTTAACCATTCTAACATTTAATTGGGCTGCTGACTATGTCTATTGACTTCCAGTACTGCACAGTTACTCAAAGTGTTATATCTGATTGGTGCTAGAAGCCTGTTTCTACCATCTTATATAAAATAGCATCTTATTTGAAGTCTAGTCCCACTGAAATCAGAAGGACATCCTGTGTAATAAGTGGCTGCCAATGGTGAATAAAGGTGTCAGAAGCTAACTCAGTGTCTCTTTATTTGTTTATAACATCTGTTTGGACAAGGTACAGTCATTTACTACTGGCTTTATATTCATCTGATCAGCTGTACCTGTGGTTGGCTATCAGGTAAGCCAAGTCACTGTTTGGATGTAAAATCCTCTGTTAAAGCTGGCTTGATTTGATTTAATGTTGAATTATTTGAAAGATCATTGATTTTTCTCTACTCTGGAACTTTTGTTTTGTTTCCAAACTCTGCAGTGCTTTGAACTGTGATTGCTGTTAAAAAGCCCTTTTGTAAAATAAAGTTGTGGGGGAGAAAAAAAAAAAAAAAGCAGCATCGAGGTTACCTGGAGACTTCACAACGTGACATTTTCTCTGTAAAAGTACGATGTAAGAAGTAAACAGCAATACAAGAAGAAAAATGTCCTTTTAAAAAGCACAAGCCTGCTACACAAGATAAGCAGAGAGGATAATGAATGTTACAAACCCTGAAAATTACTGCTTATTTTAGAAAAGTTTATATATCACAGAGGAAAAAAAATTGATTAAAAGAACAGAGTAATTTGTGTACACAAAACTAGTTCTTCTCCCAATTAAAAGGAAAACAGCCTCAAGTTTTATCACTTATCTTGCGTTTCTTTACAAATAGGAACATTCTGGTATTGCTGTTCAGGCTATCAAGAGTCAAGTATTGTCAGCTCATGAAGGGTGTTTGTCACGTTGCAGATTTGTTGGGATAGTCAGCTAATCAGTAGTTACTAAGTTTTCTTTAGATAACCAGAATACATTCTGTAAAAAGCAGGAATAACAGTAGAAATTCAATGTGAGCAAAAACATAGCTGTGAATGCCCAGAAGCAGTGATTTATAGGACAAGAATGTTTTTTCCACTGTCTTTTGCACTTAGTCCTTAACATCTTTCTTGTTGGTGCCAAGGGCTTTCAGTGGTGTGGGCACCTGACTGCTAAGGATTGGAAAGATATCCCAAATCCATTTCAAACACCAATGTCAGACACAAATGAATCAAATTTTCCAGTTGTACATCAGACAAACTTCCTTAGGCTTCTTCCAAAGTTTTTCCAGTCAATGACTGGAATTAGACCTCACAGACTTAAGAACTAGTTAAGTCAATCAGTTGCCTTCTTTAGTTTTGATTTAATTTTGTTTTTAATTAAATAATCTCCTCTGTTTTCAAGGGACTAGATTAATGCTGAACCACGATCCTACCAGATTTCTGTAGATGTTAATTTCAAGGGCTCACAAACTGAAAATCCCTGATTTTGTGCGTCCAAAGGAAATTACATAGCTGCCCTTTCATCTCCACAGACAGTCTGTAAGTGAAAATAGTAGAAGCATTGTAAAAGACAAAGTTTTGTAAACTTTTAATTCTTCACTCGGAAGTGACCTTTTCTGAAAGCTTTTCCTGGAGTTCTTCTGCCTGCTTGTTCTTGATTTCTTCTCCCTGCCATCAGAAAGAGAGGCTGCTGCTCCCTATCCTCAGTATGTCTCTCATCTTTGAAGATAGTCTCATCTTTGGATAAGTACTAAAATATCTGGAATAAATTGGGAGTGCCACTGCTTCTCTGTTGACTATTCAGGCTATGAACATTTAGGTTAGATGTTAAACTTTCAGGAAATTAAAATTCTGTCAGATGAATCCTACTATTAGTCAAATATGTGTCAAGGAATAAGAATTATGAAACATTCCTTGTATTTCACATTTCAGTTAAAAGACAATGTTTTTAAGAGTAATTTTTTAAATTTATTTTTCAGTGTCTGAACATTTTCCTCAGGCAGACGACTGTGAGACTAGAATAAGATAAAATAAAGAACATTGACCTGTGCTGCACCTATGGCAGAAGTGTTAGACCTGACTGAAAACTAAACTTCTTCCATAAAAAAGGAGGAGAAAATATGCAAAGGAACCCAACAACAGGGCTGATTAACAAGACACATGATAGACAGCTGTGGGACATAAAGGTCATCACTAAACATGAAACACATTTACCCTTTTAGCTACAGTGCTGTGGTCTTGTTCAGGCAACAAGCCCTTGAGATTTCACTGTTACTCATCTATGTTGAGTTACATTGCTAATTTGAATGCCTAGTGATTATGCTGTGTTATTATATCAATTGAAAGGTCAATGAATTCAGGAAATTACTTTCTTATAGCTTATATGACAGTCTTTTTGTGATTTTCAACAAAAATTGAATAGTTGATTACAACCCATATTAAATAAGACAACATTTAAAGAATATAAAGATAATATTCACAGAGAGATATGATATACTTGTTACAGGTTTTAAAATAATAAGATTAATGAATGAAAAATCCCAAACAATCAAGGCTCCCCTATAGAAAACATTAGTTCTATTTCATATACTGAATAAGGCAAATAAAAAAATTATATATATATATAAAGTTTGGTTCAAATGCTCCATGGTTAATATTTATTTTTTCCTCCGCATTTGAAAAAGTATAAGAGGGTTAAACATGTATGCAAACAGATATGGAGAATAAAACAATGCTTAAAAAAAATTGTTTAAATTCCAGATGGGTGTTTGGTTTAACTGTTTTCAAACTGCTTTTGTTTGCAAACTGTATATATTTATAGGAAGAAGTTTTTGCTTGTAAGGATGCTTGGGGGAATACCATTTTTTCTGTTGATACTCACATGAGAAAAAGACATATGGACATATGTATTTGTTATTTGCTGTTTGATATTCTTTACTGTTCTCTTTACAGTCAACTATACCAGGAGCAGAAACAACACTATGTGATGGTGATGATTAATCATGTACAGCAAATTTTGAGTAGCTATTGGAAACTGAAGGCTGCAATTATTCACATTTATTGTCCAGCAAAGTAAAAAAAAAAACCAAAAAACAAAACAAAAAAAGTAATCTAAATAATGAAAAATCTATTAGTAATCAATGGCAAAAATTGACTATTTTTTCCCCCTCATGATTTATTAATTTTAAGGAGCTTGTTGCAAAATTGTTTGTTTCTTTCTTACAGAGCTTTTCTGACTTGGTCCTCTTAGAGCACTGGCTTTGACAACAGTATGAAAAATTGAGAAACTGAGTTCACGTCATGCATTCTATGAAAGTCTAGTGTGAAATTAATTTTACATAGAAAATTAACAATCTTCTGGATTTAATTACTACTTTTAGAGGTTAAAACATATTTACATGTGAACAAGCCCACTCTGAAGTTACAGTTCTTTACTCAGAATTCCTATATGAAACAATTTTTGTCATTTGAGCATTTGAACTTCCAAGATGTTAAATTTCCAAGATCAGATCTAACTAAGCATTTAAAATATGTCCTTAATTGAAAAATGAAAACATGAATAATCACTGATCACCACTTTTCTGGATAGAGCTGTGAAAGCTTTCTCTTCTTTTTTTTTTTCTTTTTTTTTTTTTTTTTTTTTTTCTTTTTTTTTTTTTTTTTTTTTTTTTTCTTTTCCCTAGGAATGCAATTTTAAACTTGCCACAGTCTTTGTATGCGATATGAAGATTGTGATTCTGGTTTTTGACCACTATTGTCAGTATTATCCCTGCATAATGTACTGTGCTGCTGTTCATTATAATCTGCGTTATAGCACAGAATGAAGCTAATAAAGCCTTTGTTTCTGGTCTTTTTTTTCTGGTTTTCTTGTTCTCCATGCAATATATATTCATCAGAAAGTCATGAGACACATAAAATCAAATGCTCTTCCCAAAAATACCTAAAAAGCATACTCTGAAATTGTATGAAATTATGACCCAGATTAATTAAATATTTTTATTGATCTATTTTGTCTCAGATGTATGACTTTTATTTTCTTTGATATTTTCCATCCACTTATTTACTAAAATATTACTTGAATTTAAATATATTCATAACTGTATTGTTACAGCTGCCCTTCAAAACTGAAGGTATTTGATAAGGCTGGCTGTGTCATACAATATATTTCACCTTCTAGTTCTTAAAATTCATTAGCAAAGCCACCAAGAACTAAAAAGAGGGAGGAACACTCAAGAAAATATTGACTTCTTAAATATTTTGTCAAGAGCTAGATCTGGAAAATTGAAATGTAAAATGAACCTCTTGATAGGAAGAATGAGACATGAATGAGGCACATATCTGTAATAGAGGAAATGAACACTCCAACACAATGGTCTCTTTCTAAGTATTTCTGTCTCATTATCAGCTCTCAGTGTAGACTTGAATGTCTCAGTAGGCTAATAAAGTCCTTTGGGGACAAAACAGGATTTTGAGGAGGGGATGTGCAGATTTATGCTACTAGCATATGTACCCAAGAGCTAATATAAGTCAGATAGTTCTAGATATAAAATATAACAGTAGAAGAACTAGCAAGTCTGACTGCCATGCACTCAACATTTCTAAATTAATTTTATCTAGGTTGTGTTAGTAATAGTCAATATTCATTATAATAATCCAGTAAAAATGTACATCACTTGAAAGAGTGAAATATTTGTGGAATATGTTTACAAAGTCAAAATCAATTTGGTTTACAGTGGTACTTCATTTCAGCTGAAATTTATGTCAGGGAAACTACCCATTGAAGAATGCAATTTAAATTGAAGGCAAAAGCTTCAACAGCACTTTTATAGTTTTTTATAAGAAGAGACATTCATGTACCCAATATGTGTTTTCCTCCACCCATTGAATGGTACTAGACCTCTGCATTGTCAATACTAAACATAAGTATAAAAGGAATAAATAAAACATACCTGTCATTTTTGAAGGGCCAGTGCAGAAGTTTTCAAAAACTGAGGAAGAAGGGAGGAAGGGTTCATACACAGCTACTAGTGTACTTAGCAGTTAAGCTGAGCATTCAGTTGTGATTCTTTTGTAAAGTAAAAGGATGTGGCAGTTTTAAGAAGAAATATTTATTGTGTACTTGTCTATAAATGTGACTAATGTAGCAAGAATATTGAATTTTGTGGATGTGACAGGTAGAGAACATAGAAGCAAAATGGTTTCCCTGAGTTTTCCTAGTGTTTGATGTTTTGAGTGACCTTGCAACTAAAATCATTCTACTTATTTCCAATGCATGATGATCACAACATACAGAAAGCACATTTTTTTTTCTAAACTGGACAGTACAAAGTCTACATCAGCTGTCCTTAAGATAAAAAACAAGCAGAGAGGTAGATGCCTGTCTGCTTCAGAAAAATTATGATCACTGAATACAGATGAATCTATTTGACCTGCACTGAGCCTCATCAAACAAACTGACCATCTGTCAGCCTTCTCTGACCCTAGTTTTCAGCATTGCTTTCATGGAGTACCCGTGTTTTCCACAAACAGGATTTTTTGCCCTCAGACCAGTCAGCCACATAATGATTTGTGTTTTCAGAGGTCTTGGCATCCAGAACATCTGAAGTGCTAGAATGTGACAAAATAAAGGTGCTAGAAATTTCATAAGAGACAAGATGATACTGCTTTTTGTCTAGAATATGGAACAGTCCAGCTTTAGTAACATAGAATTTTGTAAAAGTCAACATCGCTGTCATGAAATATTACATAATATCTTGTAAATTTGTCATGTTGGCATTTAAATTTATAAATAGGTCTTAGGCTGACATTTGTTTTATTTCCAGCCATTCCCATATAACCCCTAAACCTGAACACACATGTTTAGTTATAGCTCTTCATATCTGGATTCCTTCATGATTATTGTTAGAATAGTGCCCTGCCCCTGGGTTAAGCACTCAATCTTAACTTCCAGCCATAACCATTTTATTGAAGATAAGTAACTTCCTTTTAATTTATTTATTTATTTATTTATTTAACTGCTGGTTTGCTTAGTCAATTTTTATGTGGTGATTAAATACTGAAATTAATTAATGGGTTTCACTTTGATAAATTATCTCATTACAAGTATATATCTGCATCATCTGGCACAGGCAAAAAGTGATGGTAAACAATATGAGTATTGTTTCAAATTGTACTTCAAAAAGTACTTGTGTTCTGAAATCCAGTCTTTGGAAAATAATATCTATTTTGCCAAAGGTAACATTGCAGAGACAGAGCAAAAATTTATAAGAAAATGTTCTGAAGACAGGGGAATCACCTCTGAATACTGGCATTTCTTTCACAATTGTTCATAGCGTATTATGATCTGAAGCTGTGAAAACCCTAATATTTCTTGTAAAGTCCTCCCACAGGTGAAAAAAGCAGCTTAAAATGTGAATGTGAACATGGCAGATAATTAGGTGTATGTGTGTCTGAAAATTTTGATAAAACTTTGACTGAAGGAAAGTGACATGTCCTGAATCAGTCAGGAGACTGATCATCTATTGTGCTTCTGCACACTATTTAGATTTAGGAAGAAATGGTCTCTGAAAGAAGGTGAAGATCTTGGATGAAAGAAAGATCTGTGAAGTGATGGAAGATCCAAGAGATCAGAGAACTGTGTGAAGATTAATGCCGGGGGATGGCCAGGAACTTTGGGCAGTAATCCACAGGCTGGTGACTGTGAGCAGCAGCATAGCAAGAAGCAGCATGACCTTCTGCGTAACTTTCCTGGACCAGCAGTGACCTCCCTGCAGGGAAGGGGTGTCAAAACCCATTAAACTTATCACTGAAGGAGAGGGAGGGATGGAAGGAGGAATCAAGCAAGCAAGCGAGTGAACAAGCATGTGAAAGGGTAAAAATGGAGTAAAAACTCTAATCTGCTTGGTTCTTAAGTAAACCCCAAGATCTACATCCACTGTGGGTTGCTACATACCCTGTCCCTAACCATAACAGATCCTTAGAGTATAATTCATTTTACCTAACTTGACATCTACCTCATAGTTATTTGCAATAGATGACACTGTTGTGCCCAAATTTCCCTATTTTTCCCTACTGACTATTCAAAACAGTGTGTTCAGATATGTCTGATGGAAGACAGATCTACTCTTGGTGTTATCACTGTTCATTCAAATACTTTAATTTATTAAATGCTCACAGGCTGAAAGACAAGACATCTATCCCCTGTTGAAATTTATTAACTTTCAGATGGATACTTAATGCAGATAAGAAATTTTTGAAAACTCAGTGCCTGTCAGAAATGTGAAACAAGATTACTGTAATTTGAAATATGGTCATATATAATATCTGCACCTGGGGATCCTACTGGACAACAAATGAACTGTGATCCAGCAATGTATATAGGATAATATTTTACTTATTCACTGAAGCTTGGGAAGTAACTGCTGCATGAAGAACCACTTACTGGTTGTAAGAGGGGGACATCATGCTTATTGGATCTGGTCCAAAAATGATCTTGAAATGAATAGTAACAGTTCCATTTATTTTGTTGGATTAATATTAGACTCTGAAGCAGTGCAGATTTTAATTCAGTGTCCTGTTTGGTTCAGGAAATATTTTTATAGCAAATAATTTAAATTCAGACTCGGTTTCAAAGAAGTAATGATAGGCTCCCCAGGCTCACAGCTTTAACACTTCTGTGTTGTTTCATTCCAGACAGATATGTAGGTTAGCTAACATCAAAATTGCTCACTACTAGAATGTTCTTGGAAAACTCAAAGATAAAAAAATGCTAACATGTTGACAAGATATGGTGCTGTTGACTCAGTAAGTGGCACTCAAATAACTGTGTGAGCACTATCTCAGAAATCAGGTTTTTGAAATGAACTCATACATAGTTTGATGTTTCTTTGGGGATTTTTGCCTTTTATTACAAAGAAACAAGACTGTAATAGTTGATAATATCCTAAATGTGCAAAGATGGGTGAATTTAAAGGCTTGATACTAATTTTATATTAGATGCTTCAGAGGACTACCCTTTAAATGCTGAATAAGTGAGAATACATTACATATACTATTGCTTTACTCTAACTCCTGCAGTAATCCCTGTCCTGGTTTTGGCTGGGATGGAGTTAATTTTCTTTCTAGTATCTGATTCAGGGCTGTGTTTTGGATTTTGGATTTAGCGTTGAGAATAATGTTGATAACACACTGATATTTTAGTTGTTGCTAAGTAGTGCTTATCCTAAATTAAGGATTTTTCCTCTGCCAGCAAGCAGATGCACAAGAAGCTGTGAGGGAGCATGGCCAGGACAGCTGATCCGAACTAGCCAAGGGGATATTCCATACCATAGGACGTCATGCTCAGTATATAAACTGGCAAGAGTTGGCTTCAAGGGGCATATCACTGCTTGGACATCGTTCAGTGGGTGGAAAGCAATTGCATGGTATATTGCTTGCTTTTTCTTATATTCCTTTCAATTTAAATTAATATATTATTATTGTTGTTGTTGTTTTATTAATATTATATTTTATTTTAATCATTAAACTGTTCTTATCTCAACCGACAAGTTCTTTGAGGTTTTTTTTGCCAATCCTCCTCCCTGTTCCACTGGGAGCTAGGAGGAGGAGTGAGTTAGCAGCTGAGTGTTGCTTAGTTGCTGCCTGGGGTTAAACCACGACAATCCCACCTGACCTGTTGTGCTAAAAATCCAGAATAAGGCCCCTATGATTCTATCACAGAGCCAGTTATGTTCTGAAGGAAAAAGGATACTAACGTAATTATGATCCAAAGTAAGCTGCCTATCTTTCTCTGAGATAAATCTGATCCCTATTTATTTACTTAAAATGACACTGTACACTGTGAATGTCCTACACCCTACCTCAGGTAGGGTGCAATTCAATGTTATTTGATATGGTTTAATGCCTTATTTCTCTAAAGTCATATATATAGTATGCATCTACTTCTTACACTTCTACTCTTGATTATTTTGGCACAGTGTTTATCATCTTCGTGTTTAGGAATAGAGAAATATTTTCTTTTTTTTAAGAATGTGGTGTATTTTGGGGATCAGTCACAACGACAAATATTCTGTGTGTTTTCTTGATCTGATGGATGAAAAGGTCTCCAGGGCATCATAAATTTTATAAAAGGCAGCCAGAGATTTTAATTACCTTTTAAAGCTGAATGGTATGTAGCTTGATAATTGAAAGCTGCACGTGCTGGAGATTAATACTTACTTATTAGTATTTCCATTTACTGAATGTGTCTGGCCAGGTCCATGTTATTGTGACAAAATGTGTTTGGTGCATCTGGATGATCTAGGTGATAGATTTTAAATTTGAAGAACGGGACAAAGATTTTTCTTAAAGGAATCTAAGGTATTTGATTTCTTGGTTTTAAATAACTAGATCTAGCATATATCAGTTCCATTAGCTTCCAGAACTTTTTAAACAGATCACAAGTACCTTTAACATATTTTCTTATTATCATTACTTCTTTTAAAAACTGATATGATGAATATGCCATACTTAACTGTGTTTCAATGTGATTCTTACAGCTTTGCTACATGTCAAGAGTCCTGCCTGGCTGCTAGTGGACACTGAAAGAATCCACTTTTTCCTGAACTCTATTTTTCTTTTTAGTTGCTGCAGTTTACATATAATACTGTTCAGAAATAGTAGAATAGGCTTACTTATTGAAGAAAATTAAATAAAAAAGAAGCAAAAATCAGTAGTTAGCTATGTTGATACATATTGTTCTTCTTTCAGCTACATTTTCCCTATACCAATTTTACATAGAAGTTGTCTTACTATGCTAAGATATCTGTTGATTGCTCTAATTCTCTACCACCATCCCAGAAGAGAGGAAGAACACAGAGAAAAAGTTTTGACTGTTTTCATATTCCTTAAATTTTCCTACTATCTGATTATACAGGATTCCCTCCTTTTTCTTGCAATTGTTTTCTGTGGAACCACCCATTGCAGTGTGAAACATCCTTTCTACTTTCTCTTTTCATGAACAAACATAATGCATACATACTATGCTCTATTCTTCTCTAATTTGAGACAGTTTTCCTTTGTGATTTTGAAAGACACTACATACTCTATAAGGGAAGCATTAAATTTGTATTCCTATTTTTAGGATCATTGCTATGCTTTACCTATAAGTACAATGAAGCCAGATTCCACATATTTTGAATCTAAGAATGGAAACCTTAATTTGAATAATATCCCCACGACCTCCTTCTATGCCATTTGTGAGCTTTATGGAAGATCCATCAAGGGAATATATTATTATGGTACATCCTCTTCAAATAATTTGCACTTGGTAATCATCCTTTAGCCCCAGACATGCAATCTGATTGGACATGCTAGAGGAGTTTCATTGTGTAAATGGGCTGAGATTCAGGTCAATAAAGTATAAGTAAGCACAGTAATAGTGACAGTTGCTAATATCAGCAGTAAGTAAAGACTGTCCAAATATACTTATTTACTTAATGTCAAGTTCAATTTAAATAGTTATCCAAACTAAGCAGTAACAAGTTGCATGGAGGTGTACAAACCATACTGTCCAGTTACCACTTTCATACAAAATGAGCTATAATGTATGGTTTACCAACATTTCCTAAATATAACCGTTCTCATTTTTCTCCCATTCCATTAATAAACATTAAAAAAAAAAAAAAAAAAAAAAAGGCTGATTTACTTATGAAAAAAAAAATGGTTAATATGTACCGCTTTGCCCCAGGAAAAGTTTTAACAACTTCTGTTACAATTTGCTGCCAGAGATTTACTAGAACAGATATCTGGTGTGCCAGGGTCATAATGTCTCTCTGTATCATTCCAGTTTAGGACAGCATATGTCTGTTCATTTAGAATAAAACTCTGTTAAGTTGTGTAAATTCATGTAGATACAAGACAGATTTAACAAAAGTGTTCTTGTCAAAAAGATAGGCAAATGAGGTCATCTGATAAACAGCTTCAGAGCCTTCAGCTATAGTTTATTTCTTCTGCGGTAGCTTTGGTGCCAGTCCTTCCAGACTGCAAACACTTTCTGAGGGAGACTGTTGACAGGAAAAGGGGTAAGTCACACAAACTAGAACACAGGAAGTTACACATAAACATAGGAAACAAGGAAAACCTTCTTTCCTGTGATGGTGACAGAACACTGGACCAGGCTGCCCAGAGAGGTTGTGGAGTCCCCTTTTCTGGAGGCTTTCAAAACCCATCTGGACATGTTCCTGTGCAGGCTGATCTAAATGAACCTGCTTTATCAGTAGGGTTGGACTGAATGATGCCCAGAGGTCCCTTCAAACCCCTACTATTCTGTGAAGTTAATTTCCCTGGATTGAATCTGTTTTTGCCTATGGCAGGAAATGCAGTGATCTCCCCGTCCTTCTTTTGACCTGTGAGCCTTTTGTCGTATTTTTCTTCTCTGTGAAGCTGAAGAGGTGGAGTGATAAAGGAGCTTGGTAGCACCAGACATCCAGCCAGGGTCAACCCACAAAATATGTAGTGGAGTTTTGTAGTCTTTCAGGATGGATTTACTTTCTTTCCTGTTCTCTAACTCATGAAAAATAATTCCATTGTGGAACTAAATTGTTTGAAATAGTCTTCTCTCTTTCATAGAATCATCTAGGTTGGAAAAGACCTTTAAGATCATTGAGTCCAACCATTAACCCTACTCTACCAAGTCCACCACTAAGCCATATCTCCAAGCACCACATCTATACTGCTTTTAAACACATCCAGGGACAGTGACTCAACCACCTCACCAGGGAGCATGTTCCCATGCCTGACAGCCCTTTCAGTGAAAAGATTTTTCCTAATGTCCTGTTTAAACCTCCCCTGGTGCAGCTTGAGACCATTCCCTCTTGTTCTATCACGAGCTACTTGTGAGAAGAGACCAACGCCTACCTCTCTACAACATCATTTCAGGTAGTTGTAGAGAGTGATAAGGTCTCTCCTCAGCCTCCTCCTCTTCAGACTAAATAGCCCCAGTTCCCTCAGCCACTTCTCACAAGACTTTTCTCCAGGCTCTTCACCAAATTAGTTGCTCTTCTCTGGACCTGCTCCATAACCTTGATGTCTTTCTTGTATTGAGATGCCCAAAACTGAACACAGTACTAGAGGTGCAGTCTTGAGATAAATTTCCTATAATTCAAAATTGTGTTGGATAAGGCAATAAAGTCTATATAAATTGTGTGAGTTAAATAATTTCTAGCAAGCTTTTAAATGTCTAATAAATAGTTTGGTGTAATAAAAATCCCCAAACTTTTCGAATTAATAAAATAATTCTTTTCAAGAGACAAAAAGTACTGATCAACTCAGAATGAGCATCACATATTGTAAGACTGATCAAAGAGACAGCAGAGAGTATAATGTCTGCTTTTAAAAAGATTGAACTCTTTCGTGCAAAGATATTTTAATTAGAGAGTTTCTGGCTTTTGCTTTGTAAAATATTGCTGCATAACTTGAAAATTTACAAAATAAATTAGGAGTGTGATTAGGAAGCAAAATAGTATAAATATTCTATTAAAATAAATTGAAAGAAAAGCATTAGATTTTGGGCTTTATCAAAGAAAATAAGCAAGAACAATATCAGAAGCTAGTAAATATGTAATAAAATTCACTGTGAAGAACTGAAGGAAAAAAATTTGGAACTCAAAGCAGAATGCACATCAGCTAACTTTAGACATTTATGCTGCAATATCTGCATTTGTAACACCTATCATGCCTTCTTTTAAAGCCAATAGGGAAAAAAAAGTTATTCCAGGATGTATGTAACCTGAGATCAGCTTTGAATAGCCTTTTTCTGAAGTCAACTACTAAACTGAGCAAGTTAATTTTTGAAAAGGTTATGGTAGGATTATGTGATACCTTTGCAGTTAGAAATAGGTTTCTATGTTTAGGATCAGGATTCAATTCCACAAAAAATTTACTCACAAATAATAGAATCCAAATCTACATGGAACTGAAAGGAGCTACACTGATGTAGCTTCAGTTGCACCAGTTAATGGTAGGTATAGCACAGTTAATCTAAAGCAGTACTAGCCATCTTTATTTGAGCAGTTCTAATCTTTGTGTAAGTCTCCACGGGTGTTGTGGTTTAACTTGTCAGGCAGCTAAACACCACACAGCTGCTTGTTCACTTCCCCTCCTCCCAGTCAGATAGAAGGGAGAACTGAGGGGGAAAAAAAGTAAAATTAATGAGTTGAGATAAAGACAATCTAATAGGAGAGAAAAGGAATAAGGAAATATAATAATAATAGAATATACAAAACAAGTGATACACAATGCAGTTGCTCACCAACCCCTGACCAACACTCAGACAGTTCCCAAGCAGCAGACCCCTGTCCAGCTTTCCTCCTAGTTTATGCTGAGCAATGATGTCATATGGTATGGAATACCATTTTGTCCAGTTTGGGTCAGCTGTCCTGGCTGTGTCTCCTCCCAGCTTGGGCTCCCCAGCCTCCTCGCTGGTTGGATTATGTGACAAGCTGAAAAGTCCTTGACTTTGTGTAAACACTACTTAGCAACAACTAAAACATTAGTGTGTTATCAACATTATTCTCATCCCAAATCCAAACCACAACACTGTACCAGCTACTAGGACAGAAATTAACTCTATCCCACATGAAATCAGCCCAGGGGAATAAAATTGAAGGGTTTTGGTTGCCTACTATAGTCATCTATGATAATTTTAGCACTGTTGGGCATCCTAGTTAGTCTACAGATGTTGATATGAACAAGTGAGGTTTTTCTGTAGGTTCCTTGTGATGTCTACCAGCATTTACTGCATGAATGTATTGCATGGCATCAGTTACCAATGTCTGTCAACTGAATCCCACTATAAATGTTTAAGTTCAAATTGGCAGGCTTGTAAAAATGTAAGGGTCAATTCATTAGTCCATACATAGTTTTCTAGGGCCAATGGACATGTCTTTGGATCTCCTACCTCACCTGTATCTGCCATTCTAGAAGGGTATTAGTCTTTTGCAAGCTGTATCTTATATCTACCAGAAACTTGTGGGGCTGTTTTGGATGTCCTGAAGATGACTACAGTGCTCTAAGACAATATGTAGAGTAACTGAGTATGAACAGCTGAATCAAGCTCTGAGGATCAGGAAAGCTTGGATCCCCAATTAGAGGTGTCTTCACAAGAACCTTCCTGAGTACTGCGACTCACCTGTCCAGACACAGGAATCAGTGCCACCTGAGAGGACCTCAAATGCCCTAGACATCTGTATGGAGCTGACATATACAGCAGAGTACTTATGAGAGATGTGTAATCTATTCTAGTGGCAGCCAGAGGCTGGGCAGGACTTCCAAGGAAATTTCAAACAGAAAAAAATGCTGTGTTCATACAGCAACCACATTATGCCTAAGAGCTCTACTATGTATCTAATTTTCCATACTTCTATCACTCTTTTTTTTCTACTATATTTAAAGCTACTAAAACCACTGAAAATAATTGTGAAACAAAGTACAGACAATAATGGAAAGCTCTGTTGTATTGGGAGTATGGAAAAGATTGTGGCATCTCCCTTTAGACCACTTCTGTGAATGGATCTCATAGAAAAGACCATATGCCTAATAACAACACATTTTCTTAAATCAAAGAAAAATATGGTCAGATCTTAGTTTCATGGAAGACATTTGGGATTCTGCATTGGACTTCAGCAGGGTCAGGAATTGGTCCAGGGAAATACTGATATATTTTTCTTTCCTCTAATTGATAAGCCACTTCTGTACAGACATTCTAAATGAAAAATAATAATAATAAAAAAGATAAAAAACCAAACCAAGACAGACCACAAAAAACATAATGATGGTAGTCCAGTGTTTTGAAGTAAAAATCTGTGGTTTCTATGAAGCAATGCTTGTAGGATTTTTAGTTGTATCACTGAAATAAACTGAATTAAAAATGAAATAAAAATGCCTCAAGAAACAATATTTTTTAAAAAATGTGTTGCTATAGTCTCTCTCTTTAGTGTCTATCAAGAGAATCCTCAAGAGTCAAACAATTCTGAATATTAAATGAATGACTAATATTAAAAGTGTCACTATAGTGATCATCTGCACTACTGCTCCTGCTGATGCTCATGGGCGGCTTGTGCATGAATATGAGTATTCCTTTTCAATGAATGAGTGCACATAATGGAAGAAGTAGGAGGATGTTCTTATTACCTTGACATGAGTGCCTGTCTTTAAGCTAGTGCATGACTCACGTGGTCTGGTGGTTTGTCACGGTTTAGGGTCAGGATGGCCCCTTAGACCAATAACAGATGCTGTTAACACCCCTCCCTCCCCAAAGGGGAAGAGAAAGGGAATAAGGGAGAGAGACTTAGCCATTAGAAAAGGAAACTGGAACAGCTTTAATGAGAATAATAATAATAATAAAAAAAGAATATATACAAATATATACAAAACCAGTATTGAACCCAACCCCCCTGATGACATCACTGTCACCACTGATGCTGTGGAGCAGGCACCAGGGGAGTCCCAGACTGGGCCCTGCAGCAGACAGGAGCTGTGTTCAGGGACTGGATTCTGGTACTGGACTCAGGAACACATTGACTGGGATTGAAGGCAGAACGGACAGAGTCCTCCTTGGATGCTCCGAGGAAGGAACTGAAAGAGGACCTGAGCCAAGCCAAGCAAAGCTGCACTAGCAAAGTGGGCCAAGAGGGGAGAAAAGCATGGGAGCCCCCAGAAAGAGGATGAGTGAGCAAGCAAGCTAGCAAGCAAAACTAGCAATCTAACAAAAACCTCTAGAAATAATTTGCAAGCTAACAATACCTATAGACCCTCCAGATCCCTCTGCTTTATACGGACTAGGATGTGTGTGGGCTCGAATACCTCGCTGGTCACTTTGGGGTCCCTTGCCCTGTCCGCTCCTCCCTTCAGGTGCGGCCTTTCACTTTCCTGCACCCCCCAATGTGTTGCAAAAGATCCAGTAGTGGCCTTGGTCTGCACACCAACCCTTGGTAGTAACTCTAACCATGGGGTGTTCTCACTGCCAGCAGCAGACACTGTCTGTGGAAACAGGCTGCTGCCTTCAGACAGTGCAGGGAGTGAGAAGAACTGAACTGAAAAGCAAAACCACTGAACAGAATTAGTTCTGTTCTCACTCGAACCAGGACACAGGTAGAAGAGTAGGAGATGGAGCAGGAGAAGGCCCCTGACTTCTTTAGGGGTTTCTGATGTCACAAGTTGATGAGTAGAGGTAAGGAAAGTGATGGGCCTTGGTCAGGGGTTTGTGAGGTCACAGCTCCATGGTTAGGATATGGGGAATGCCTGGGCCATTGTTTCTGCTGGGGGTTGTTATGTCACAGGTGCATGGGCAGGAGATGGGACAGAAAGCATCCCCTGTTTTAAGGGAGTTGTGATGTCACATCCCTATGAGTAGCAGATGGGTCAGGGACCTGATTTGTGAAGGTGTTTTGATGTCACAGGAGGAGGAGTAGGAGATGGGACAAAAGAGGGCCCTGGGATTCTTTAGTGATTTGTGATGTCATAGGTATTTGATAACAAGACAAGGCAGAATCAGGGTGCTGGCTGTTGAGGGGATTGTGATGTTATTGATGGATGCACAGAAGATGGGGCAGGAGAAGGGAGCTGGCATCTTCAGGGGTTTGTGATGTCACAGCTCCACGGGTAGGAGATGAGGTAAGGAACTGGCTTGTACAGGGGTTTGTGATGTCACAGGTGGATTCATAATAGATGGAGCAGGAGGAACCCCCTGGCTGGTGCAGGGCTTTCTGATGGCACAGGTGGATGAGTAGGTAATTGGTGATGATGAAAGACCCAGCTTGTGAAGGCATTTGTGATGTCACAAGTGGATCAGTGGAAGATGGAGGACAAGCAGGGACCTGGTTTGTGAAGGGATTTTTTGTTCCACAGGTTTAGGAGAAGAAGATGGGTAAGGACCAGGCGCAAAGCCTCTGCAGGGGGTTTGATGTCACATAGGCATGAGTAGGAGATGGGACAATGGAAAGCCTGTGGCTTGTGTAGAGGTTTTTGATGTCACAGATGGATGTGCTGGAGATGGGGCAGGAGCAGTGACCTGGCTTGAGAAGGCGTTTGTGATGTCCCATCTCCATGAGTAGGACACATAGCAAGTCAGGGACATGGTTTGTACGGGAAGTTTAGATGTCCCAGATGGAGGAGTATGAGATGGGACAGGAGAACTCCCCTGTTCTTTAGGCAGTTTATGATGTCACATCTCCATGAGTAGGAGCTGGGTCAGGGCCCAGTTTTGTGCAGGTGTTTGTTATGTCACAGGAGGCTGAGTGGGAGAGGAGCAAGGACGAGCACTTGGTTTGTGCAGGGGTTTGTGATGTCACAGCTGTGTAGTATATGGAGCAAGAGCAGGACCCTGCTTGTCCAGGGGTTAGTGATGTCAGAGCTCCATGCGTAGGAGATGTGCAGGAGCAAGGCCCTGGCTTGTGCAGGGGTTTGTGATGTCACATGGGAATTTGTAGGAGAAGGGCGATGTCCCAATACCCAGCTAGTGCAGGGGTTTCTGATGTCACCTGAGTGTGCATAGGAGATGGGGCAGGGACTTGCATTGAGGAAGGGTTTGTGATGTCAGAGCTCCATGATTAGGATACGGGGCAGGCCAGGGACATGGTTTATGCTGGGAGTTGTGATGTCAGAGATGGATGAGTAGGAGAAGGGACAGGAGACGTTCCCTCTGTTTTCAGGGCTTTGTGATGTCACAGCACTATGATTCAGTGGGAAAAGACCTGTTTTGTGCAGGTGTTGGTGATGTCACTTCTGGATGTGTAGGAGATGGGGCAGGAGCAGGGACCTGGTTAGGGTGAGGCAGTGTGACGTCATGCATAGATCAGTAGATGAGGCAGGAGCTGGGACCCGGCTTGTATACAGCATAGTGATGTCACAGATCCTTCTCTACGAGATGGTTCAGGAGCAGGGACATGGCTTGTGCAGAGGTTTGTGATGTCACAGGTGGAAAAGTTGGAGATGGGTCAGGATCAGAGCCCTGTTTTGTGTGCAGCACTGTGATGTCACAGATAAATGTGGAGGAGATGGGGCAGGAGCAGGGACCTGGCCTGTGCAGGGGGTTGTGATGTCACTGGTGGATTCAGAGTAGATGGAGCAAGAGGAGCTCCCTGGCTGGTGCAGGGCTTTCTGATGTCAC
>JANIJG010003660.1:0-26524 GCA_024611175.1 Megaceryle torquata
TAAATATAATATATAATATATATTGACCTCTGCAGATATATTGAGATCAATGTATAAGTCATAAAAACATTTTATATTTTCAAAATGTTGCTTTCTCTCAAGTCCCAGTTAAAATGTATCTCTTTTTTAAGCTTTAGTTTCCAATTCATTCATCTTATTTCTATTTTATGCCTGTAATTACATAGTCCCTTGGGGAAAAATGTCCATATTACATATCAACAACACAATCTGTCACAATTTGGCGCAGTTGTCAGTCTTTGCTTAAGGGAAGGCCAGGAATGGAATATCAGGGGGGTTGCAGGTCAAGATGGAGATTAATTGACAGAGGACCGTGGCGACAATTGTTCATTGTTTTTTGCAGTATACCTAATTCTGACTAATACTAGTACAGTGTATCACCTGAGATTGTGATCCTGCAACAATTACTCATTTTATGAACACTGAACTCACCCCAAATGAGGTTTTGAATTGACTTAATTAGTGAAACTACAAAGAGGCAGTTGGGTGTTTGATTTAGGTCAGGACAGAGTGGCAGCCTTATCAACAAAGGAGCATACACCTTCATATTAAAAGTATATAACACATAAATTGGTTAGCTACTTATAAAATTATACAGATGGCAATGACTAAGTCAAATACACTGATGTATCTTTCATAACTATGGCTTAAACATAAATAAATCAAAAAGCTTTCTTTCCCTCTTAAAAAGTCTGGAACCAAAAGCTTTTCTGAGACTGAGCATGTAATATTTCAAATTATCAACATGATAATTTTCCAACTAAGCCAAGAGCATCCTGGCCTGTATCAGAAATGTATGGCCAGTGGAACTAGGGACTTAAGTGTACCCCTGTACCACTGTTGAAGTCGCACCTTGAATAATACTGTGTTCAGTTTTTGCCTTTCACTACAAGAAGGACATTAAGGTGCTGAAGTGTAGCCAAAGAAGAGCAATGAAGCTGGTGAAGGGTCTAGGGAACAAGTCTTATGAGAGGTGGCTGAGAGAACTTGGTTTGTCTAGCCTGGAGAAAAGGAGGCTGAAGGGAGACCTTATTGCTCTCTACAACTACCTGAAAGGAGGTTGTAGCAGAAAGGGGTTCAGCCTCTTCTTCCATGTAACAAATGATAGCATTAAAGGAAATGTCCTCAAGTTGTACCAGGGGAGGTTTAGGTTGGATATTAGGAAAAAAATCTTATCATAGAATCATAGAATGCCCTGGGTTGGAAGGAACCTCCAAAGATCCCTTTCTTCATTGAAAGGCTTGTAAAGCATTCAAACAGGCTGCCCAGGGAAGTGGTGGAGTCACCATGCCTGGTGATACTGAAGAGATGTGCAGATGTGTTTGCTTAGGGACATGGTTTAGTGGTGACATAGCAGTGTTGGACTTGATGATCTTAAGGGCCTTTTCCAATCAAAATCATTCTATGATTTATCTCAGGAAGTACAGATAATCATAACAAGCCTGTCATTCCAAATATAGACCTTAGAACTTCTTTCAGCATATAAGATCTTCCATTAATGAAGATTGAAACAAAAATTGGAGATACTATAAGCTCTATTTATTTTGTCCTGAGACTATTATTCTTACTGAGAAAGCATTTTTAATAGAGTTTTTCCCATTACAGATATTTTCTGTTTTTCTTTCTTACTTCATTTCTGATATAAGACATTTCTAGTGACTTTTAAATGTGGTTGAAAGGTCAGTAATTTACCTCATGACTTATGATGAAGTATAATGAGAATTTTCAAAATTAGTGTTCTTTGAGTATTCTGGGAATTGAAAAAAACATGGAGGCTATCAATAAAAGCTTTCAACAATAATGCTTACACTCAAATAATTGAAAATATACACATTTTGAGCAAAGTTTTATTATTTTTGGTGAATTATGATATTTTATGTGATTCTTACTGAGCTGTTGTAATAATACTGCCATGATCTTAAACATGATGAAGCAAATCTATAGCAGTTACAACACTGAACTAAACTGAATAATACAACTCTGATCTTACTGAATATGTGTGCTTTGGTACTTCAGAATCAGAAAATATTCAGCAGTTTTCATGGCCTCATATGGAAGTGATAGGTCCTAAGTACTTTTATAAGGAAATTGAACTGTTCTGTGGTAAACAGAAAAAGAAAACAAACAAATACACAAAACAACAAATACCCCAAAATATTTTCTTATCTCAAAATTCAGGCTGAGACAAAGTACATGGGACTGAGTTTATGAAGATAGATCAGTGTTAAATTTCATCATTATGATTTCTACTGAGAAGTACATATTCATATACATGAAAACAAGATTTATTTTTTCATATTCAGTATTACATTTTAGAAATAGCTATCTCCTGAGCTACTTGTATTTTCTTACTTGTTATGACTATTTCCCATTTTTGGGTCATAATTACTGCACCAACAATAGAAGGTAAGATTAAAAGTTATTATTTCTGACATGTGAGGATCTAAATATATTTCTTTCTTTTTTTTTTTATTCCTTTTTATTATACCAGAATACAGGTTGCAAAAAACCCCTTAAGATACATGAAAGCTATAATTCAATTCTGAATTCAGAATGTCTCTCAGTTCAGTTTGTTTGAAAGTGACAGGGTAAATACGTCAGTTCCTTTAGCACTGAGAACTAATGCATTTTTTAATTTCAGTTATTTATTTCTGTAAATATATGAAAAATATATAGGATAAAAATATGTATTGTTTTAGTATTCATCAGTTCAAAAAATTAACAGGTAGGACAGTTGAACTTTGGTAATTTATGGATTTAGAGAGTTCATTGTTTAAATCACATATTCAAGTCAAACAATTCTCAAAGATAGTAACCTCTGTGCCTTTGTAGAGGCCTGGCATTTCTTGCATGTTGCTTTTTTCTGCTACTTAGTATATTAAATGAAAAACAGAATGTAATGTTTGACCATAGAAAAAGAGAAAACCTATTAAAAGAATAAATAAAAATCCATAACTGAATTTATTTCCAAATGTTATCCTTTGCTGAAGACAAAAAAAAGAAGTAAGATACAAGTGGCTGCATTTGTGCCAGATTTTCACTAAGACATAAGGGAAAATTCTCTACCTAAAAACCCATTAATTAATTTATTGTTATGTCTGTGAAATTACCAGTGATATCACCAATATTTACATAGCTATCAGCAGGACAGCAGAGATGGTAATTCAGAATCTTGATTTTATTATTTTCATACTTGAGTGCTGGTTTCTGTTTGACCTTCACCAGGGCACTTTGATATGGATTTTCCAAAACATGAGGAGTACAGTGGGTCATGATCAGGACTGGTGTGAATATGAATATCTTCAGAAGCATTTGCTAACTTTGTAGATATTGATTTTGGATGCTCAAATCAAAATTCATAGAATCCAGGTTATGGAAAGGACTGAAAACTCTAGAGAGTTTATACTACATTAAATTTCAAGAAATAGACTTATAAGGTTTGAAAGATTTTATACATGTTCTCTCTAGCAAAAGAGAGTAGTTTTAAGATAGGGGGTTTGGGAGGTGGGTGGGTCTGTTTGTTTGATTTGATTTTTTTAATATCTTTTGGTCTTGTGATTTTAGAAAGAGGCATTGCCTGTGGTATTCAGCTAAATATCCTATAATTATCACAATTTTCCTTTACTCCATATTCCAGGTGTTAATGATCAAGCATCAAAACTATGAGAAACAAAAATTAGTCTGAACCTTTTGAGTACTTCAGGTTATGTCTCTGTAAGATTATGATAAATATGCTGTTGAAGGACTGTCCAGTGATTCAGCAATATCACCATCTTCTTGTGAAGGCAAAATTCACTTAGAGACCTGCTACTGCAGTCAATGATGTATCACTGCTCCTGCTATCCTCTGTATAAATCTAAACCAAAAATCTCTCAACTGATCATTCATGCGTCTTCCTCTTCTCTAAGCAACAAATTAGTACAGTAAGAAGCATGGAATAGCAAACCAAGAGAATATGGATTGTAGCTCCTCTCTCCTCTCTTCTCACCATATTGCTCAGAGAATACAATGCCAAAGACCTAAGTGAGAAAAGACATAAAAATGACCAGTGATAGACCTAAGAAGATAGACCTTTATTAACTTTCTGGGCCCAAGAACAATATAATAGTAAGAATCACATTCTTACCCTTTGTGCTTTATCTATGTATCTGTGCTTGTCAGACAACACAATGAACATATAAACACCTCTTTTTACGCTTTTTATGTTCTGTACTTCTTGGTCAACTGACAGCTGCTGCTATGGGAGCCTAACATAAAATTTTTATTTTCTCTCTATTCAAATTGTAGTGTTGGATAGCAGTCAGTGTGGTAACCTTAATGAGGATTCAAACTTTCTCAGCCACTGCTGAGAAGCTGCTTTTCATACCAACTAACTCTGTTTATTTGGTATGTTTCAAAAAAAGCACCTTCATGAGTCCTCACATAATATCAAGTCCACAAAGGGCATATGAATTTATCTGAAAACAAAAGAAAGGGGTCTCTACAAGAATTCAATCTCTCCCTCCCCCACAAAAATCCACCACAAGATTATTTTATGAAGTTTGTAGTTTTATAAACTGCCTTCATAAGCATGCTGATAGTCTTTAAAGAGTCTCAGACACTACTATGGTACATCAGCCAATATATCTTTTGTAATTCAACACTGAATGTTTCCATGAGAAGTATTTCACTTGTTAAACTGGTACCTGTTGAATACTTATCCACCAAAAAGACTGGACTAAAGAAAGTTCTCAAATGAATGTTTCTTGTTTTCATGTAAATGGGCAAAGAAGGCAAAAACACAAGTCTAAATCTTGTGTATAAATAAAGCATTGTATATTTTAGAAATGCAATGTCTAAATGGACAAATTACTATAATCAGGATTTATTCAAGCAGCTTTATGCTCAGTGAAAATCAAAGCTTAGAGAGCAGAAAAGTAAGAATATCGGAGTATTTTTAAACCAAAAAATAAATTATACATCTGAGGGCTTTCTGGGAGGAGAGCAGCAGTGAGAGGTAATACTTGGGGGAATAGAAGTGAAAGGTATATTAATGTGGCAATTAAATATTCAGCAGATTAAATGTCTGGTGAGAATGAGAGTGAGACTGGATGGATCATGGCTAGCCAAAACAAATTCAAAGGCTCTAGCTAACTGAAATCATGATTTACTGTGAAACTTTGGTTGGTGTAAGCTCGAGAAGTCTTTCACTTGCTATATTAGTAGCTTATGCAGAGATGATAAAGAAAGGTAACAATTGTGTTAATAACTATGAAAAATAAATGGTTTACTGAGAAAGAAAGAATGGAAATATTTCTAGGCTATATGCCTAACTAGTAATCAGACATGAAAAGCAGAGGAAGAAAAGGGTAGTTTTAGATCAGATATAAGGAAAAAAACCTTTTATTCTGAGGGTGTTGAGACACTGGAACGGGGTGCCCAGAAAAGCTGTGGATTCCCTCTGCCTGAAAGTGTTCAAGGACATGTTGGATGGGGCTTTGAGGAAACTCACAGGTATCACAGGGTGTCAAGGGTTGGAAGGGACCTTGGAGACCTTCGAGTGCAGCGCCCCTACCAGAGCAGGATCATATAATCTAGCACAGGTCACAGAGGAACACATCCAGGCAGGTTTTGAAAATCTCCAGAGAAGGAGACTCCACAGCCTCTCTGGGGAGCCCGTTCCAGTGCTCTGGGACCCTTACACTAAAGAAGTTCCTCCTCATGTTAAGGTGGAACCTCTTGTGCTCCAGCTTACATCCATTCCCCTTTGTCCTATCACAGGGCATGAGTGAGAAGAGGCTGTCCCTCACCTCTTGACACTTAGCCCTCATATATTTATAAACATTTATCAAATCCCCTCTCAGTCTTCTCCAGACTAAAGAGCCCCATGGCTCTCAGCCTTTCCTCGTAAGGCATGTGTTCCAGTCCCTTCATCATCCTTGTAGCCCTCTGTTGGACTCTCTCAAGTAGATCCCTGTCTCTCTTGAACTGGGGAGCCCAGAACTGGCTGCAATACTCCAGGTGAGGTCTCACCAGTGCAGAGTAGAGGGGGAGCAGAACCTCCCTTGATCTGCTGCACATGTTCTTAATGCACCCCAGGATACCATTGGCTTTCCTGGCCACAAGGGCACATTGCTGTTCCATGGAGAACTTGTTCCCTACCAGGACTCCTAAGTCCTCCACCGGGCTGCTCTCCAACAGATCACTTCCCAATCTGTACTGGTGTACTGATCTAGTGGAAAGTGTCCCTGCCCATGGCAGGGGCATTGGAATTAGATGATCTTTAAGGTCCTTTTTAACCCATGGTTCTATGATTCTATGAAAACTCCTTTGTCTTTACAGATGTGTTTCAAATTGTTGCAACTACCAATGAATAATTGTGAATGCTTGATAACATAAACCAGAATTTTCAGTTCTGCTTCTTGTGTCAGCAAGTATATCCATAAATAATTCAAAATACACTTGTTCTAATACACTAAGATAGTCTTCAAGACAGTGGAAGTTGACATAAGAATCATATATAGGTTTTCACTCTTACTCTTTTCTCAAACATATTTTCTCAAACATATATATTACTATTATTATTCTATATTAGTAAATTCAAATGAACAAAATTTTATGACATTAAACATACATGCATGCAAACACAGTTATTTTACAATATTAACAATAAAAATACATGTACAATTCCTTCTTAACCATTTAATAAATTTATGTTCAAAGGCCTATGTACCTCTAAAAGCACTAAGTTTTTTTAATGCTTACTTAAAATTGTCCATATACTTGCTACCATAGACATCTAATGAAAGTCCTAGCAGTCTAATGGAAGTCCTAGCAGAAGTTTTAAGTAGCTTATTTTATGTACTTATTCACTGATTACATCATTCATTACACAGGAGTTTAGAACACTTATAGTCCTGACTCACTCAACTATATGTCATAATAAAAGTAGAATGTACTGAAGCCCCGGGGTACTATCAGCACTCTTCAGCCACTTACATATTTACTAAATAATATACCTTTCTTTGTATTTTAGCCTCCTTGTAACAATAAACATGAGAATAAAATATTCCTATAAATTGTTATCAACACAGCAGCCAAAGCTTTGAAATGATGCATACTTTATTTGAATAGTTTCTCTTTCTTTCTACCACATTAATGGGAAGGAGGTGGTCATGGCTAAGAATGCAAAGGGTCCACAGCCAATCTCATATTACTAATAACAGATGTTTCAGCCTGACTTCACCACTGCACACAGCTCTCTTGGACAATTTGAGTATATGCAAAAACTTCCCAGGGGCTGTTGCCATGTGAAAAGGGACAGTTGCATGTGTATGTACCTTAACTAGTCTTTTTGCCTTTCACGGTTTAGATTTTGCTGAGCAGAAGATTGCAAAAAAAACACTTTTTTTTTTTTCCCTCCAAATAGATATTTTCCTATTATTCAGTTTTTGCATTTTCTTTTTTAAATTTTTCATTCATCTTCATATGGAATGGAAAAAGATACAATGTAATACTATATTTGTCTTTACTATTTATTATTTTGAGTGTCAAAATAATCCCAACCTTGTCAGATCCTCTGTTATTCACCTTCCTTTTAAACTCCGTCAAATCCCAGCCATTTTTAGTTTTGGTTACCACAAATATAATTTGATATTTCCAATTGCTTTTGCCATCCACTTTGAAATCCATGTGTTGTCCTACAACTTTCTGAAAAATGCTAACCAGAAATGAATATGGTATTCCTTATGAGTGCATAAAATTGAATTTAATAATACTTACTTTTTTTTCCCACTTCTTTATTTCCCACCTACCTGCTATTTGATTAACAATATGTCAAGTAAACATTTGCTTTGGGGGTGCACATGAAATTTTTAAAATCTTCCTATTTTCTTTGTCTTATTTAGACCATGAATGAGGGACAAGGTGTTAACTTTTTTTTTATTATCATATGTATGATTTTTTTAATTTTAAGCCATATTCTGTGGACTTCAAAACCTTTACAGAAATTAATAAACACAAGGGGTTGGAACACTTACCAAATATTCACATCCACACTGTAGAAGTCTACATTTGAGCTAGTGTGTTGTATCATCAATGGACAACTCCTTTCATCACAGAATAGATGTGTAAAAATATTCAGTGAATTATTTTGAATTATGGAAAATTATATTTGTAGAAACAGCAACACCAAAGCTACTGAAAATTGCATATGCTACTGAACAAGGCTCTGAGAACTCATTAACTACTTTTCTAGCCTTCATTAAAGTACAGATGTGATGATCTGAAGAAGAAACAGATTCAGAAACATTTACTTACACATGAAGACACACCAGCTTCAACTCCATGGCTCACTGACTTTAGCCATGTCTTAAAATATTCTCCTAGGTTCAGTCTTCATCATGCAGTTGAGCCCTATGTAGAAACACTTGAATTAACACCATCAGAATACAGTAGACTCATTAGCTGACACTGAATTTCACATAAGAATACTAGCATGGTTGTAGAATTATAATGTTCTCTGCTTATAAGCCTTGCTGTGCAGGTTTTCTACCAGGGTTTGTTTGTTCAGATAGCCTGCTACATTAGCAACGTAATAATACTTTCAGTCTTGAAGCAAGATTATTGCTGGCTCTTGCTTTCTGCCCTATGTTCTACATCCCCATAAAAAAAATCATATTTTGACTAATGAGCAACCTTCTAAAAATTATGGTATTACCTCAGTATAATCCACTCCTTAGTGTGAATAATGAAGACTAAGACCATAAAGGATTCATATAATATCAAATCTTCACCCTGCATCTATCCTAGACTCTTGTTACATTCCAAAGAGAACACAGAATAAAACAACCACCATCACCAGATGTACATATTCATATATGAGATATAACTTTGCTTTTGTTTTTCAGTCCCTTGGTGACTGATGCTTCAAGAAGTCCTACATGGAATGCAGACTATTTTGTACATTTTAGGTGTTGGGTTTGTTCATTGTGTGGGGGTTTTTTTGTTGTTGTTGTTTGGGTTTGTTGTTTTGGGTTGTGGGTTTTTTTGGTTGATTTGTTTGTTTGGTTTTGTTTTGTTGTTGGTTTTTTTAATATTTAATTCTTTTCCTTGCTTACCAATTAGAAAATTTCAATCAGGAGAATCCAGGTGGCAATCAAGCTGGTATGAAATTTTCATGGAATAATTTCAATGGATGTTACATGGTAATTACCACTCTAACATTAGCATTAACAGCAGGGATAACTGGCCCTAGTCCAAGATGACCCTATTTTCTACCTGAGCAAGCAGAGTGATACATTTTTTTGGCTTGGCTTTCATACACATTTGTAGCACTTAAAAAATAATAAATCACAGAATATTCATGGTTGGAAAGGACCTCCTTGATCACTGAGTCCAACCATACCCATAACAAAAAAAAAAAACCCAAACACCTGAAAAACCCCCAAACACCTAAATACCCTGATCAAATATGACTCCAAAACCACAAAATAACCCCCTACATGCCTGCCACTAGAGCATGTCCTGAAGCACTTTCTTAAATACCTCCAGGGTTTCTTAAATACCTCCAGGGATGGTGACTCAACCACCTCCCCGGGAAGGCTGTTCCAGTGCCTCACCACTCTTCCTGTAAAGAATTTCTTCCAAATATCTAATCTAAACCTCCCCTGCCACAACTTCAAAAAATAACAAATTTAAACCCCTCTTTTTGAATCGTCAGAGACAGTATGAGTGGTTTAAAAGTGCTAACCTTCTGCTTACAGAAACACAGTGTTAGGAGAATAGTAATTTCTTAAGTTTCACAAAGCAGTTTAATTAACATTGGAGAGACAATACATTTTAGATAAAACCTCATTCTGGGCCTTGACATGTACCTTGGAAAAGAAAGAAAATGTATGACATCTCTTCACTACTCTAGTTCTTCTGCAGAACTAACACTAATATTTATACAGAGGAATGAGGGTCTTTTGCAAATGTCAGTGACCTTTCTGGCATGCAACAGGTGTGAGCTATAACTCCACAAAATTAATTCCTTTTGCTAGCCACATACCTAACTTTCAGAAGGGGATGGATTTAAAAAATTCTGAGAGCACAGGATAGTCCCAATATTTTTCCTTCTTTGTCAGGTTTCAACCTATAAAAACTTTTCATAAACCATAAGGGTTTATTTATATCCCTACGGTTTTATGGAAGTTCTTTAAAATCAGAGGCTACATATATCTCTTATATTCCACAGAGACTATGTATTGGAAAAATATTTGCATCTCTTTGGCAAATGATTTTAGCTGAATCATTGGAATCACCCTCATATATATGAGAACATATCTTCAAGATATGATGTCACATTCACTCTTCTCTGAAAATGAACTGATAGATGAAAGATTGGGACAGCTACAGAATTTACAGGCCAGAGACTAGATTTACCTTCCTTCTGAAGAGTTCAGATTTACTGTTTTTTTCTGAATCATCTGTTGGAAATGGCCTATTTTGAGAAGTTATCTACTGTAACCTGACACCTTGAAGCAGGATAGTGCCAATGCTATATTAGGTTAGACAAGGTTTTGTCTAAGGCCTAAAAACCTCCAAGGACAGAGATTCCAATACTTATCTGGGTAATCTGATTTAATAGTGCACCACCTGTCTGGGAAAGGAATTTGTCCAAATACCCAGAATCAACCTCCCAAGTGTTTTGAGGCCACTGGTCCCTTGTTTTAACCACCTGCTACTGAAAAACAGAATTTGGTTCTATCATATGCTTAACTTCTCTTCAAGCAGTAGATTTCTATTAGAACTCTTTGTATCTTCCTCTTGACTAGATCAAATAAAACCATCTCTCTTCAGTTTTTCTTATAGGTCATTTACCCCCAAATCCCTAGATCCCTAGATACAAGCTGAGTGGTGCTGTCGACAGTCTGGAGGGATAGGATGTCATCCAGAGGGACCTGGATAAGCTGGAGAGGTGGGTCCAGGTGAACCTCATGAGGTTTAACAAGACTAAGTGCAGGGTCCTGCACCTGGGTTGGAACAAACCTCACTGTCAATACAGGCTGGGAGACAAGGTGCTGGTGAGCAGCTCTACAGAAAAGGACTTGGGGGTGTTGGTAGATGAGAAGCTGGACATGAGCCAATAGTGTGGGCTTGCAGCCCAGAGGGCCAATTGCACCCTGGGCTGCATTAAGAGAAGTGTGGCCAGCAGATCGAGGGAAGTGATTCTGCCCCTCTACTCTGCTCTGGTGACACCTCACCTGGAGTACTGTGTCCAGGTCTGGAGCCCTCAACACAGGAAAGACATAGACCTGCTGGAGCATGTTCATAGGAGGGCCACAAAGATGATCAGAGGTCTGGAACACCTTTCCTATGAGGGCAGGCTGAGGGAGTTGGGGTTATTCAGCCTTGACAAGAGAAGGCTCCAGGGAGATCTAATAGCCACCTTCCAGTACCTGAAGGGGGCCTACAGGAAGGCTGGAGAGGGGCTGTTTACAAGGTCCTGTAGTGAAAGGATGAGGGGTAATGGGTTTAAATTAAAGAAGAGTAGATTTAGATTGGACATCAGGAAGAAGTTCTTTACACTGAGGGTGGTAGAGCAGTGGAATAGGCTACCCAGGGAGGTGGTTGAGGCCCCATCCCTGGAGATATTTAAGCTGAGGCTGGACAAGGCTTTGAGTAGCCTGGTCTAGTTGAGGGCATCCCTGCTCACTGCAGGGGGGCTGGACTAGATGACCTTCAGAGGTCCCTTCCAGCCCTAGCCATTCCATGATTCTACCTTTGTAGATCAGTATCGGAGCCTCCCCAGATTCTTACTGTCATTCTTGAAATAATTTATTGTAGGAGAACAAACCTAGACAACACACTGCAGTTGTGGTCTCTCTACAGGGAGTTGACTGGAACAGAAACTTCCTTGGACCTGTCAGTTACACTTCTACTGTATGTTCTGATTGCACAGTTTGCTCAGTACATTATTTTCAATGAGAGCACACTGTTGTATCCAAATTAGTTTAGTTGAATTACCATAATTCCAAGACTTTGTCAAGCAAAGCTGCTGCTCAGCTAGTTATTTCCAAGTCTGCACTGGTGTGTGGGAATATACTACTTCAGGTGTACAACTTTGCAGTATTTCTTGTCGACCTTTATGAGACTTCAGTTGGTCAAATAGTTAATTATCTCACAGTTCTTCAGATCTGGAGCTTTCTTGTTCAGTGTGTCAGTCACTACCCTCCAACGCAGTATTGCTCAAGATTTTGTTGAGGGTGCCTTCTGTCTCATCATCCAGGTTGTTTGCAAAGCAAATGAACACTATTGGCTTCAGCATGAAACCTGGTGTTTGATGCTTGCTTCTGGCCACAAATTGAGTGCTGGCTGAGATACTGATTGCTGTCATGTGACCCTGGCAGTTAAGCCAAATTTCACCCCCTATGGCAGTCTGTTTGTCTAGTGCATACTTCTTCAGCTTCCACATGAGGCTGTCATGGGAAATGGTCTCAAAAACCTCTCAGGAGCTGATATACACTTATTGTTGTTTACTTTCTGTAACCAGTGATTTAACTGTGAAAGGCACTTAAATAGGTCAATGAAGATTGCCCTAGGTAAATTTGACTACTTTCTTGTCTGTCATGGATTTGGAAACCATTCTGGATTTCAAGAGAGTATGCTTCATGATCTTTTCAAGGACTGAGGTAAAGTTGACCTGCCTTTAGTTTTATTGGTCTGTTTTCTTGCATTTCTTAGAGCTGCATGGAACGTGAGCCATTTTCCTAGTTATTTGAGACCTTTCTCAATAACCATGATTTTTCACAGATAATAACAGCCTTGCAGTTTTGTCATAAATTCTTTTGACATAGTCAGATAGGTCTCACTCTGCCGAACAAATGTGAATCCACCCAGCTTCCCTAAGCAGTCCCAAATCTGTTGCTCTCCACTGTTTGCCATCTTTCTCCTTCCCAAAATACATTTCTTAACATAGGCATCTTGAGAAAAACTTTTAAACTCCCTTTCTGAGAGGAAATGTGAAAGTCTCCCTCTTACTATTTTTGTCATGTTTTAATCAGTTACTTCAGGGTCTTAGTCCTCCTCACTACCAGTGAACAGTTACAAGCTTTTGCACTGGGTTAGTATGTTTGTACACAAATATGTTCTCCCCACTCTTTATTAGGTGTATTACATCTCTTCCCAGTGCTACCCATTAATCATCAAATAAAGCACAACTACCAAAGAAGCAAAATCTTTTTAGAGAGAGTGGATACACAGTCTGCCAGGTGTGTCTACTCTTACACAGGTCTCCTTGATTGGAGCGATTACAGCAAAAACACTCAGAAACCTGTTGCTCTCACTCTTGCCTCCTGAGAATTTTGATCTACTCAGGCTTTTCCCTGTGTATATCTCTGGTTCCCAGATGGATGAGCAGAAAGGGGTAATAACTGGAGCATCATGATGTGATTGATTCTCAGAAGTTTCTATCTGCAAGATCATGGATGTGGATATTTGGAAAGTGGCAAACTTCACTGCAATGACAGATCATGCTAGGAAACAGATGCCTTTGTGCAACTCAGAATGAAATCACCAACCGCTAACATTTCTAAGTTCTTCTTGGCACTGTTTTCCATACAAAGACCTGATTGATGCAGCCAAGAAACTTTTCCAAATGGAACAGATATGATCAGACAAGCACATGGATCAGCAAGCTGTTTACATATAACTGTCCCCTTCTACCTTCTTTTACCTTTGTTTTCCCATGCTGGCTCATCCCCAAACCATCTTGGTCTCTTTCTGCCTGTCTTTGATCCTTTTCCCTCTTCACCCCATAATAAGTCTTGGTAAAATCCCAAGACTGTCTTCACCACAATCTCATAAAGAAATGCACAATCCTCAGGTAGTAACCTCACTCAGTCTGTAAAGTGGTCTGGAGAGCTGCCCCCAGCTCTCACTGATGCATATAAATGTCTTTCACAGCTCAGTGTGTGACAGTCCTGGGAGGACCTGGGCCAGAGTGCTCAGGTGGCTCCAGCTAGTTTATCAGGTTTTCTTCAGCTGTCATCTGCACTCTATGCTCCTTTGTGTTTACAGAGATAAGCTTTTAATCACACACACTAGTTTAGGCAACATCTGCTACAAGAAATCATAATTAGCCTTATTTCAGAGAGTTCTTTGTGTTAGCCATACTCTTCCTCTTACCTGTCTAGAGTTTAGGCTCCTATTTATGCAATTTCTTGTTCACCTCCTGTTTGTAATCTCAGGTACGATGAATGCTGATCACTTTCTTCTCTATTGCCATGCCAGGTGAATGAGCTGTATCTCTATCAGATGATATGTCCCAAACTTGAGATTACCACCACTGCTTTCAGCCTTAGAGAGAATCACCAGATTTTTCCTACAGTGTGAGATATGGACCCAGATTAAGAATGAACTTTATTAGTAGTGACTGTCAAAGGACTTGATTTTGCTACACCAGCTAAGACAGGGAATCATGTCATTTGGTGTATAGTCACCACTGCAGGTTTTTTCTGTGACCAGCACCTGCCCCTAGATCCTTTTTTGCTTTATCAGTGCACTGACTGCCATATTAACTGTGTTTCTCATTCTTATACATGAAGTTTGCATTAGTCCTGGTCATTGATATCCTCTGGTGCCAGATAAGTAGGAAACCAGCTGCGAGTTTGCTCTGCAAGATTTTCTGCTTGGCAGGAAATTTCTCACATTGTCTGCTAGTTCCCGGCCTTGATTCACTTTTCTTGTAATCATTGGTACTGCCACACACTGCTTCGTCCCATGCTGCTAGTCTGAAAACTTCTGATAGTACATGAGAGAAGTAAACATTGCTTAAAAAAAATCCATAGAGAAGGCACATTAACACTTATGATTCCTCATGTGCAAGTGTTTTAGTTTTGTTTTTTGCAGAGTAGGTTTTTCATGTGCTAGCTTTGCTATTAGATGTAACAAACTCTATGTCAAAATACCTACATCAGTTAGGACCATGAAGAAAATTATCTTACATTTGTATTCATGCACTCAAATAACTCTGCTTTGTTGGATAAATTCTTTGTAGAGGCACAGAAGTTGTAATTTTACTGGTATAGTAAATCGTGCACAGCACTGAAATATAATTAGGCATGTTTCAAAGCTTGCCTTAGATCTATTTGTCCTACTACAACTAGTATTCTTCAGAACAACTCCCAGGCATGCTCTTGTATTTAAAATGTACAGGGACCATTTTCAGTAGGGCTTTGCATACAGCCATCACAGTGTGGGGACAGAGTAAGATTATTACCTTAGATGTGGACTGTTCTGTGCCAACTAGCCTCTGTCCAGGAGTGTTCCTAAGCATTCTTACTAAAATACCTGCAAACAAAAAAGGAAAAAAAATATTGTTGATTTAACTTTAAAGGCTTTTTTTGTTTGTTTTCTATTGGCACAGACCATGACATCTTGTCCTGGTTTGAGTGAGAACAGAACTAGTTCAGTGATTTTACTTTTCAGTTCAGTACTTCTAACTAACTGCATTTCTGAAGTTAGCAGACTGTTTTCACAGACAGTGTCTGCTCCCAGCAGTGATAAAACCCCATGTTTAGAGCTACTACCAAGGATTGGTGTGCAGACAAAGGCCACTGCTGGATCTTGTGTACCACATTGGGGGGTGCAGGAAAGTGAAAGGCCACACCTGCAGGGAGGAGTGGACAGGGCAGGTGACCCCAAACTGACCAACGAGTTATTCCATCCCTTATATGTCATATTCGATATAAAACAGAAAGATCTGGAGGGTCTATAGTTTAGGGTTTTGCTTGCTTGCTTGCTTGCTTGCTTGCCCTCTCTCTGGGGGCTCCTGGGCTCTTCTCCCCTTGTGGACTGCTTTGTCAGCTTTGCTCAGCTTGGCTCAGCTTGGATCAGGTCCTCTTTCAGTTCCTTCCTTGGAGCACCCAAGGAGGACTCTGTCCATTCTGCCTTCGATCCCAATTGGTGTGTTCCTGAATCCAGTACCAGAATCCAGATCCTGAACACAGCTCCTCTCTGCTGCGGGGCTCAGTCTGGGACTCCCCCAGTGCCTGCTCCACAGCATCAGTGGACACAGTGATGTAATCACCATCAGTAGGGGTTGGTTTCAATAGTGGTTTTGTATGTATTTGTACATATTCTATTTTTTAAATTATTATTATTATTATTAAAGCTGTTTTAGTTTCTTTTTCTAATCACTGAGTCTCTCTCCCTTATTCATTTTCTCTTCCCCTTTGGGGAGGGAGGGGGGTTAACAGAGAAAGTCTGTTATAGGTTAAGGGGCCACCCTGACCCTAAACCATGGCACGACATTAGGTGGATTCTGCCAAAATAGCCAGTCTGTCAGAAGACACTTCTGAGAGCTATGAAAAATCCAAATAAGAAATTCCTTAGGATACAGCAGTAACATTTTATGACACCCACTTTTATGTTTGAAAACATTATCCTTTCTTTGTGTGACAGCAGGGAAATAGTGCTTGATCTGAAAGTTAAAACCACCAGTAGCTATAGAGGAGGAATTAGAAGAACAACAAATAAGAGTTTGTGTTAATTGAATTGTTTGTTTATAGGAGTGTATCTTAAGAGCACAATATGCTTCATGTAACATCTGGCCTTTCTAGCAGATTTGACAATACTTACAGCTTAGGATTGCTTAGACAAAATACTTTTTTACTATTACAATTATATTTCTATTTTATACCTGTTTATGTTTTGAATCAGATAGACTTATTTGTTTATTTGTTTATTTATCTATCCCATAATTTCTGTCCAGTAAAGAGAAAAATATCCATGATCAGAAGACAGAGTTTCTTTTCAATTCTTGCTTTACTGCAAATTTAATTTTGTGGGGAGAAAGAAAGTCACTACGAATAAAAGGGGGTTATATAAAAATGGTAGAACATATCAAAAAATACATTATGAACTGCAGTGGGTATGCCTTTGGAAATAAATAGAATGGAAAAAAAGACACTATTGCAGAAACACTGGAAATCTCAAAAAGAAAATCCAAACAAAAATAATAAAAAAAATAATTTAAAGTGCAATATAATTTAATTAACATTTTGAGAATGGCTGACACAGGGTCCCTTACTCTGGGCAAGGTGTGAGGAGATGCTGGGGGACTCACCAGGGACATTAAGGTCCTGACAGTTTTCTCGGCCAACTTTTCAAATTGGTTTATTTCTGGGGAGTGTTTTTTATTTTTGATATGTTGTGTTGCCTTTTTTTTTTTTTTTTTTTTTTTTTTTCCTTAAAAACTGCTGGCATGATGGATCCTTGAGTTGTTTGGGTCTGGCTGTCTGCTTTGCTAACTTCATCACTTTGCTTCCATCAAATCCTGTCCATTTTAGACCATTGCTCTGACTGGTCAGGACTTCTCCAAATCCAGTCTTTGTTCTCCAAAAAGCTTAGAGGTGTCTCACCTGAATTGCTCTAAAATGACAGTACAGTGCTTTCTTCCATGTCATTAACCAATTGGACTGGATCCTCCAGCACTCCAGGACCATTCCTGGTACTTCACTACTGGTGGAGAATGAACTGATAACTACTCTCTAAGTACTTTTTTATCAAAGATTAACTAATTTAACTTATATATTTCAGCCTTTCATTTTAATGATAAGCATTTTGCTCAGTTTCTGGGAAAGACTGTTTCTGTACTTTCACATTCCTAAAAATGCATTGAGCATTCACATGAAAGGCTGAGTGACAAAGTAGATGAGGAAATGGTGCCAAAAGATCTGTGTGTTATGTATTATCATAATTCAAAGTGAAGCTTAAATTATTTTAATCTTCCTTAAATTTTCTTCATGGTTTTATTGATGAAATTAATTAGTTTTCTGGGTTTTTTTTTTTGTCATTCTAAACAACAATCCCTCTGTGTGTACTTCCACTGCTGCATTTCAGATTTTGGTCCTTGTTGAAGTCTAGTCCTTGAAGCAGACTGGCATGACATGGCGTGACATGACATCTTTGCAACCTTTTGTGGATAGCCACAGAGGGGTTTTGTCAAGATCTGGATCTTAGAAAACAATGATCTATTCCACTATAAACAAAAGGAATATAAAAAAAGGAATTTTCCTTTTTCCTGAAAAGCTTACATTTCTTGAGTATCCAAATTTTTATTTCAGTTATAACAGTTTCTAATGATTCTCTAGAGAACAGATGAGATGCTATAGAACTTGGTGTTAAAACTTAAGTTTAAAGGATGTCATTAGTAAAAAAAAAATCGGACTTTACATCTCACAAACACAAGTGCGATTGCCTCAAATGCATACAGATGCAAAATTATTTTATACTTTTCATTGCAGGGGGAGAAATCAGGGTTAATTTTGAGATTAACCATAAATTTTGAACATTTTTGCTATTTATGAGACAAAAGTTATTTCTGAAACAAACTTTTAACCTCGTTATAAGTCATTACAACATTGCATCCTGCAAGGCAAAATGGACTCCTTCTTGACTTAGTTTTTTACATGCTGACAAAAATAGACATATTTTTGTTGTCCATCTTCAGCACGTTATAGCTATTCCTTTGTACTTAAAATCTGTAAAGGAAAAAATAAAACTATTTGCTGACTCAGTTCTAATCAAGTCTATTAGCCAACATCTTATCACTATAAAATGTTGTCCAAAGTAATCATTTACTTTGCTGAATGTTCAAATAAAATTTGACTCTGTCTACAGAACTACTGTTCTCTTCTGTGGAAGGAAAAAAAATATGGAACATGCTGATACTTTAAGAAAAAATTAAATTCTTTTAACCCTTTTATCCCAGAATTTGATAGCTGTAGTCTGAAGTGAGGGAAGAAGCACTGAGAATTTAATTTTATAAAGATTCATTATATTGTCTGCCATGAAATGAGGACTGAAAGTTACAATTCTCTAAGTTCCCTGTGATCTCTCCAATTGTTTGGCTGGGATTTTCTTCCTTTCATAAAGAAAATCACATACCTCAAACAAAATCCCTGCAGGGTAAATACTTTCAGGAAAAGATCTTTGACTTTCTACAGCCAACAGATAGCAAAGCACTTACAGAAGTCATACTGTCAAAATACTGAATGTGCAATATCTACCATGCAGAGCTTACAAAGTTTATAACTGACTAAATCAACAGTAATTTATAAACTGTGTGTATTTGTGATTCAGAAGAACACACCAAGTGGTAAGTTATGAAGAAGAGATGGAGTAGACACTCATGATGATTGCATATCAAAACCTTTTTGTTATCTTTTGTCTATCTTTATATGTCTAAAAGTGGTTTGTTTGCTTGTTTGTTTGTTTTATTTCCCCCCCTGATATTTCTACCCCATAGTACAAATTATCTTGAATTTTTTTTAAGTGTTGATCTGTTTATAAACATTTACAACTGTTGAATCTCTCTAAGGTCAAGTGGTGTTTGTGTAAAGACTTTCCAATATTCCTCCTTTCACTAACATTCCAAGAGACATTTTCCATACTAGAAACAAACAAACAACAACAAACCCATAAAATAAACTTTCAGAGTATATATTCTGAAGACTAATGCACAAAAAAGTGCCTTAGCATTCTCAAGGTGCAGAGGAAGGATGACCACAACACCATGGAATATGTGGTAGCTACCAGGAAGTTTCTTATAATTTTATCTGTATTATTAAGAAAGTTTGTATTCATAAAATAGCATGTACTCTTAGCAGTTGTAGCTTTGTATCTGGAATATTAGTAACAGTTTATTGTAATCTAGGTAGATCTCAGATTTAAAATAGACCAACACTAAAATCTGAGCTTTCTATATAAGGTGTTTTCTCCCTTTTGGCTAAAACTACCTGCTGAGTATAAAACCCTCACAAAGAGTATATGATTGAAGAAAATTTTTCAGAAAATATTTTGAGCATCTAATAAATAGTTCATTACCTTATATTAGTGAGTCTGTCAATAAAGGACTAAGGGTCTTCATCTCTATAAAACTTAATCTATTTAACTTTCATCAATTACTGTTAAAATGCCTGTGAGAACTAATTGTAAGTGTTATTTATAACTTTTTTTTTTTCACTAAAATGAAAACTGGTCTAGAGAAAGATTTGTTTTCAACATAATTTCATTACCTATTAATGATGTTTATAAGTTACAGATGACAACATGAATTACATTTATGTATGTAAAAATAAAAAGGGAGGAAAGGAGGGAAAGGGAGTGAGGATGGGGGAAAGCTTTTATCGTTTGTTACAGTTACAAAATCAAATAGACAAGTTAGAAAAATCTGCTATTAAGACTTCCTGTACAAACATGATTGGCTTCTTTTGTATATGCTGTTATTAGTAACATAATCATGTGGAGAGGTTTTCTTGCCCTGCAGGATCTTGCCTTACACTTTCAATAGAATACTGAGCAAAACCAGAGGAATCTTAAAGAGGTAAGTTAAGCAAGACAATTTCTACTAAAAGACTTAAAAAGTTCAACATCTTGTGGCAAGTAATTTATGCATATCTAGGTAGCTAATAATATTTGGAGTCCTGAGAAGAATGCTTCCTTATGTAGTCAGAATAGCTAAATTTTTAATAACTGGTCTACAAAATCTAACATTCTGGACAACAAGCCCCCAAAATTAGCCTAACAGCAAATATGTCGGAGAAAAATATACCTCCAGTTTTCCCAGTCATCTTACTCTGTACTGCAGATGGATTTCCATTTCTAACTGAAAAATCACATCCCTGATATCTATTTTGGAGCTTGACATACAGATTAATTGTCCCTCCCAGTTCCAGACGGAGACAGAACAGTAATAGTGATGTCTGCATACTTCACTTTATTTTAGAACTTATTGGGGAGATCTTGCTTTCAGTTGTTTCAAAGATTATTGCACAATGAGAGGGATAGAGTACTTATGAGAAAGGCTGTAGAAGGGGCTGATGTGATCACTGTGTAAAACCTTCCAGAATGAGCCAGGTGCAGACTCACACAGGAAGAGACCATTAGACCAATAGTGTTGGGGAAACTATTGTCTTTAGACATTAATGCCCTCAGGACGAATGGTAAATTTGATGACCTGTATTTTAAAATGGATTGACTAGAGCAGGCAGGACACTTACATAAAGCTTTCGATACATATGAGCCCTAAGTAATTGATAGTATTCATTCACCTATGATCATGTCTCCTCCACGCCATGTGGTAGAATAAAATATATCATAGAATCACAGAACTATAGAATGCTTTGAGTTTCAAGAAACTTTTAAAGGTCCAAACCCCTGCAATGACAAGAGACATCTCTAACTAGATCATGCTGCTCAGAGGCCTGTCCACACTGAGATTGAATGATTCCAGGGATGGGGAAATCTACCACTGCTCTGGGCAACCTGTTCCAGTGTTTCACCACCTCCTTTTAAAAAATTTCTCCCTTATATCTAGTCTAAATCTATCTTCTCTTAATTTAAAACTGTTATCTCTTGCCCTGTCACAACAGGCCTTGTTAAAAAAACTGTCCCCATCTTTCTTATAGAACCCCTTTAAGTTTTGAAAGGCTGCAGTGAGGTGTCCCTGGAGCCTTTTCTTCTTCAGGCTGAACAATCCTAACACTCTCAGACTTTCTTCACAGGAGAGGTGGTCCAGACCTCTGATCATTTCTGTGGCCCTCCTTTGCACCTGCTCCAAGAGGTCCAGCATCACACAGCTTCTTACAGCATTTGTAGCTCATAATTTTTCATTTGTAACAAGGATTTCTGACTGCTATGTTTAAAGCTGAAACGGGAAACATATGAAAAATATTTTAGTACTTATAGCAACTACTGTTAGACAGCAAGGGTTGACAAATTGAGTTGTTGTCTAGCTGAATAATAATTTAATGTTTTGCTTCCATTTTTCATAAATGGAGTTGATATATGAAACCATTTGGTTTACTGAAATGAAATTTTAGATTTAGTTGAGAGTAGCAAGGAAATATTGCTGCTATATTAATATACATAGAGATATTTCCTTGGAGCATCAGAATTACCATTTAAAGACATCAGTTGAAGAAATCCTTCAGTTCTACAAATTGTCGACATGAATATTTAACAAAGATAGACATCAACTAATCAGAATCATAAAATCCTTGATTAAGAGGTCAGATCATCTTGTCAAACTACTCATAAGGAAGGTTAAATATAACTGAATATTCGACTTATCTGTATTGGATCTGCCCTTTAAAAAAAAATCCAGGAAATTAATTCTTCTTTATAATATTTTTATATTTATTATTAGAAATAAGTCAAGCGGAAATTAAAAATATTTAATAAGTCACTGGATCTTACACTACATGGAGAACACTGATTAACCCAGAGACTTTGATCTGTGATTTTTTCTGGTATTAGCATATTCTGTCAGAAAAGACATTAGAAGTTCTAATTTTCTTTATTTCATCAAAGGAGGTTTGCAGAAGAACCATTAGGAATATTTACATTTATTCCTAAGTCTCTAATATTCTTACTGCTCTATGACAAAGTCACATTAGATAGGATTAATTTGAGCAGCCATAGATTCATCCTAAAACAGATGTCTAACATAGGTCAGATGAATCATATCTCTAAGTGATTAACTGTCTCCAGTATAAAGGAAGCTTAGGATAACTACCTCATATGTAGAAGTCTACATCATAAATGTCTAAAGTTAGGTGAAAGAAATCCTGTCTTGTGGCTTTGAAATATGTGGCTCAAGCACTTGAGTACAAGTTTCATAACTAGATTAAAAAGACAAGTGATTGTACAGCCAGTAGTGGGGTGTATGGCAAGAGGCAAAATTTATTGAACTCATCTGAAGTAGAGGTTACTGGCATTACATTATATTATTCTTTTTCAGTGATCACTGAAGACTCCTGCTAGTGCTGGTAGCCTACTCAGCAATCAGTGAATTGGTAGTTCCCATGAGGAAACAACTATGAGCAGGTTAATTTTCAGTCTGCAGAAACTACAGATGTTGCTTTTTTTCTTTTTCTCTGCCTGAGTAGCCATTTGACAGGTTGTGAAATGGGAGCTAAATACTGATGAAGCTGAGAATAGTTGTACACAAGAAAACATTTAAGTGACAGTAAGAATATGAGAAAATGTAATGTAAACTTATTGTCATTGAGAAACAAAAAGTCCTTGAAATTACAGTTGCACATACATAACATGTAAACCTAGAGTAAAATTTAAAAAGCTACACTGATCCTAGAGGCAGCAAAAGTTCGGAATTGAATTCTTTAATTCTTCTGAATGAGAATTCTTGATGTTTTAACTTAATGAAGAAAAAGTGGAATTCAGCTTTGGGATAACATACATTGTAAATGATGGGACTTGATGATCTTAAAGGTCTTTTCCAATCTAGGCAATTCTGTGATTCTGGGAAATATAACACATAATAAACTATAACTACTTAATAAAAATGACAATGCTATTTGTGTTCACAAGCACAATGAACTTCCTCACTTTAATATAAACTTGGTCAGATATGTAATAAACAGTATATAAATTATTATATTTCCTTCAGGCCAAAAACTGAAAATGGCTGTTTGTAAAGCCCTACCTTTTCCTTTTTTTCTAATATTGGAGTGATTCTTGGGGAAAAAGTCTGTATATGTAGAGAAACTATGTATACAGCTCATATATTGTCTCCTTCCCAGGTGAATTCAGTCACTGTAGAATAATTATACATTGTATTCAAAGTTATTCCAACAATAATTATATAAATATATTAATAAAATAATTAACTTTTTTCCTATCTTTATGGCACTTTCTGAAACCCAACAGGTATGTCATATTATAACAGATTGGTCTTGGAAGGAAAATGACAACAGGGATCTTGACTGGAGGGCCATCCAGACTAGCATAGCAGTGTAAGGTTCAGCAACATATGGCAAGCAGCTGGTGATTCCTGGGCTCAAGTATTCCTGGGCTGGTATATCCTGGGGCTGAATCAGTGTGAAGGATGTGAGTCATCTTGTACTTTGTTGATCCTGGATCTTAGTGGGAACATGAAAAATATTTTCCTGAGGGAAGATGCCAGGTATGATATGCTCTCAGGCTTCTGTGATGAGCAATAAAGGTGTAAATTCAATGCTGGTTGAAGTTTTTGTACTTTAAAATGTCATTGCTTTCAGCGGCAGTAATGCTTTGTGTATTTTTATCCTTCACAATTTCATTCAGGAGGGTGTGGTGAGCAAAGAAACAGGAAAGATTGCAAGACACATTGAAATAAATTTTGGGGAAGAATGAGTGAGCTGGGATTAAACAGAAGCACTGTATCAACTTTGAGCATTGCAACATGATCTTCACACACCTCACAGTTGCCTTTTCTCCAGATCTTCTCACCCGAATTTGTTCGCAGAGGGTGTGTTCATGATAGATGTCTCAGCACATGACAATCTGAATGATGTGGCACAGCCCAGTACAGGTGCAGGATCGCCTAGTGTTTAAAGAAAGCTCTCTGAATGTACCAAAATATGCCTTAAATGCCTCCAACTTCACAGGTTAGAAAGGCACAGCATGAAAACATACAGCATTGATGTTTTATTTGGATTTAGAAATGGGAAGCACAGAGACGAAATTTGCTTTACCTATCTATCTTCTACCTATCATCCTTCCTACACATGTTTACGCCCGTGAGGTTTGTTTCAATAACAGTAAATTCCGACTATTTGTTTCCCTTGGGGAGCTTTTGAAGAGGAAGAAACTTTGCACAAAATATTGTTTATCAAATGTTGGGGACTATTTCTCTTTCAGTTAAGGGTACACTGCAGCTCCTAGGAAAGTAAATATAACTTCTTGTGTATTAGCAGGAGTATGAGCTGCTAAACTTAGTCGCTCTCTATGTATAGATACAAATATCACAATCACTACAGGGGAGTTGGACTAGATGACCTTTAGAGGTCCCTTCCAACACAAGGCAATCTATGTTTCTAATTTAGCATGTCTTGGAGAGCTTCAAACTATAGCTTTCTACCCTAGTTTAGTTGATGTGTGATGTGTATAACTTACACAGTCAGGTGACAGGCCTTAATTCTGTCAAGGTAACATGTCGTGTCCTCAGTCCACGTTAGAATGAAAATGAAAAGAGCTCTACAAAGAGTTATTATAAACTCTCTATGCACATTTAAACATCTGTAGCAATAAGTGGAAGAAAGAGGAATAGAAAAACTAGCTCAATGTTAACCAATAATAGTGAGAAATATGTATATTTTTCATTAAAAGGCAAATACATTTAAAAGAGAGAACTTCAGAATTATATTTAATTAGTTCTGCAATAGAAAAAAACATAATTAAAAAACATTTATAGGAACAATAAGAATTAATATTTTCCCAAATGTATTTAATTACACATAAACCAAATGGAATACAGAATGTAATTAATACAAGTGATATAAAGTGGACTGCTTTTATTATTATTATTATTCACATTTAGAAAGTGTTGGCCAGAATAATAGAAGTACTAATGCAATCTGCAATCTGAATAGGAACTTAGCTGAGAAGCCCTCTTAAGAGTCTATATAAGCAGTAAGACATATAAAAACCCCATAAAGTTACTCTTCACATTTTAAAACACAAATATAAATAAATACTCAAAGTCGACTTGCATAGTCATAAATGCATGTGGTTGCACAGTGATTTCTAGCTTTATGATTTTCATCTATTCTGTTTAGTATAGAAGCCAGAATGAGAATTGCAAAGCACTGAAAGACTCCTTTTTCTTTTCCAAGAAGTAGCCCTGAACATTATTATTAACTCCTCTGTATTTTACACACTTACCCAATCAAGTAATTTACGTATTTCTGTTGACATGGAATTTAAGTTATAATTGTGGTAAGAGGATGAAATTCATCTTTGCCTTACAGCTGTAACTGTTGTTTGGCTGGGTATGATGGGTATTCCTGTATGTATCCACAGTGCTGTTAGTCATCAGTTCCCTGTATTGTCTAGAAATTTCCCAGCTAGTTTATACATAGATAAGACAATTTATTGTCTTGAGACAATGCATTGATTTGGAACAATGGATTGACTTGAGACAAAATGATTGACTGAACTCCTAGCCACTGTCAAACAAAGCACTTAATTAACTGGTGCAGAAAATAAGACTTTTGAACAGTCCCAGACATTTCCCCAGGCTGTGCATAGGCCACTTGGTAGGTGCTATTTGTTCACTTAGTTGCGTTGGTTCTCTTGGATGGACAATCTGGCAATTTCAGAGACTAACAATTCCTAATGTAGAATTGACCAAAAGATACATAAACAATAAAAAACAGTGTAAACTGTTCCTGGTCATACAAGTTTGGTCACATAGCAGTCTTTTGTATATAATGAAGATAGAAAAATGTTTTGCACACAGTTTAAGATAATACACAGAAAAGAATCACAAATTTTCTGAAGTGGTCACATAAGACTGTCCTGGTTTGAGTGAAAACCTAATTCTGTTCAGTGATTTTACTTTTCAGTTCAGTACTTCTAACTAACTGCACTTTCTGAAGTTAGCAGCCTGTTTCCACAGACAGTGTCTGCTGCTGGCAGTGGTAACACCCCATGTTTAGAGTTACTACCAAGGATTGGTGTGCAGACCAAGGCCACT
>JANIJG010003663.1:0-10495 GCA_024611175.1 Megaceryle torquata
GCGGGTCAACAAACGTCCGACACCCGGGGGGCGGCGCCCCCGCCCTAGCCTCGCTGGCGGCGGGGGGGGGGGGGGGGGGGGGGGGGGGGGGGCTCAGCCTGTGCGGGCATCGTTTCCACGCACACAACCTCTCTGCTGCCAACACCCGCTCGGTGCTGGGAACACGCACCCGAACACCACCAGCTTCTCCTCAAACCCGGCCTGGGGTCTCTGAAGAGAGGCTTGGCAGGGAAGTAGAGATTTCAGTTCTACTCTGGCCTCCAGGAATTCAGTAAATTTCTGGCTTGTTCCCTTTTCCCCTTAAAAATCCTGCCCGTGAGCCCGTGCGTGGCTCGGGTGTGCTTCTGCAGCGGTCGCCGTTCCGGCAGAGTGGCCAAAACACAACCAGCACTGCAAGGACACAACCAGAGGGACAAAGGCATCTCCAGAAAAAAAAACAACCCAAACTCAGGACCCAAAAATCCCGAGAAGCGCAGCCAGGAGGGACGGGAAGCGATAACACAGGGCAGGGGGCAGGCAGCAGCTGCTGCTCCCACGATACGTGGCCCATCCATCGCCTCCTTTTCCACCTGCCCCCCCGCCCCGGGCCTGTTCCCCACCTCCAAAAACGCAGCAAAGCTCATTTTGTAAATGGAAAAACAAACCCAAAACAAAGTTTATTGATTTTTTTTTCCCCCTCACAAGAAGCACATAAAATACACAGTACATTTTTACAAACAAAAGTAAAAAAAAAAAGTGCATTATGCATCATCATCCCCCACCCCCCCGACCGCACAGTACAAAAGATACTCCAGATTTAAATAGAAAACCAGAATTAAGAAATACCATGAAATAAAGGGAACGTTGTTACCAGAGAGTACTGCAATGCACTGGAACAGCCACGCGTTACTCCCTCACCCCTCCGCTCTTCTCACCGGGACCATCTCCACCTCCCAGCCCTGGCAGAGAGCAGGCGATGCCGGCACTGTGCCAGACGCCACCTCCCCGAGAAGGACAAGCAGGAGGTCCTGGCTATCGCTCAGCTCACCGACCACCAAAGCCTGGATTGCAAATAAGGTGCCAGTTTTGTGCATTTTGGGGTTTCTGGCGGAATGGGGCCGGGTTTGGATTCACAGCCGGCAATCCGGGGAGCAAAGCGTGGCCAGCTGGCGATGGGACGTCTCCCCGGACACCTCCCCGGCAGTGCATAGATAAATGGGGGGCAGCAGGAGCTGCAGCTGGCACGGCCACGTCTCAATGTCTTAAACCCCTTTGGTTTTCCCAGGGGCAGAGCGGAAGGGATGTGGTTAACGGCGCTGGACTCGGCGGGGATGGGAGGGAGGGCGACACGCAGAAGTAGCAACTGTCTCACTGCCACCGGAAACACCAAAAGCACCAAAAACCAGCCCCCCAAACAAACCCCGATAAAGGAACAGCAAACAGCAGAGTTCAACAGCTCAGCATAAATACACAGTATTTGTAAACTATTATTAAGGCACTCAATTGTAAAAGAACAACGACGATACGCGGGGGAGGACAAACATCTACCTTCTCATGCAACAAAGCTAACAGAGTCCGCAAGCATCGGAGGTTTGGCTACAAAACCCTTGGAAATGGCACCCTGGTGCTTCTGGCGCGTGTCGGCCCCGAGCCGGGCCGGCGAAGCGCTGGGGTTGGTCCGGCGAGAGCAGGGCCCTGGGGGAAGGCGGTCAGCGCCGAGCTACGCGCCGGAGAAGCTGGGGTTTGTACGCGGCAGAGCTTGGCAGGCACTCGAGAAAACGGGAAGGGAAGGAAAGTCTGTTCGCTTGCAGCAGTTAACGGAATTTATCTGAATCAATCACATCTGATCCTCGCTTCTTCCCTGGGCTGGGCAGCGAGGGGAAGCGTCTGCAGCGGAGAAGGGTGCCAGCGTAACGCAGAGCGGAGAGAACCATCCGTGCGAGAGGCCGATGATGGAGCCGTGCGGGGGCCAAGCTGCGAGGGCTGAGGTTCGCGGGGCAGGAGCCACATGGGCCCTCCCGGGCAGCTGCCCCGAGCCCTGCAGGCAACCACCACCCCCCATCCCCCCTCGCAGCCCCATCGCCTGCCTCTCCTAAATCAGAGTGCGAGCAGCAACAGTCGTAATGGGACAGAGACGAGGAGCTACTGCGGTGGGTACGGACGCGCTCGCACGGTACGCTGACATCAGGTACGGGGTACCTCAGTCCTACCCCAAACAGGACCCAGCGTTTTCTCAGCCCTGAAAAAGCAAAGACTTTGGGCACATTTTCCAGGGTTCCCTCAGCTGGCAGTTTTTGCCTCAAACCAGCTTTCATGGGTGAGTCGGGGAGGGCACCTTGAGCTAGAGGTGTACGGCCAATTTAAGACTCTAAGGAGGGACATCTATTTACTGATTGCCAGTCCCTACAATTCCTCACAATTCATAAAAAAAAAAAAAAAAAAGAGTCTTATGCTTAAGGAAATAAAAGGTAAACTCTGGGCATTCAGGACAATAAACTACAAGGCTCCCTTCCTCAAAACTGGATTTGTGGTTAATGCAGACTCAGAGCGGCGGCCGCAGCCCCCCTCTCCCCCCACCTCAAGGAAGGGATTTTTCAGAACAGCTTTCACTGGAGACTTTAAATGGGGCAGCTCGTGGTCCCAGACGGGGCATTAAACAAGCAAACCCCTCCACTCCCTGCCGCTGACACACGAGGTCTGTTTTGACCCCCACAAGCCTGCTTTGAAGTCTCACCCCGAAGGCAGGAGCAGCCAATGGATTTCAGGTGGGACTCTGAGAGCACCCAGGTTTGGAGCACATCCCCTGCGCACTTCTCAAGCTCCCTCCTGACTCAGCCAGGGCATCTCGTACAGAGCAGCTCCTGACCCAGCCGGCTGCCCAAAACACTCCACAAAAACGTGCACTTTGTACAAGCGTCGGTGAAATGCTGCATCTCAAGCACCTCCCACAGCAGGACTTCAGGAGGAGGCAGCGAACAGTAACCCTGGTCCCAGGGATGTGGGGTAGCAGGGGCAGCCCCCGGCTTCCTCCCTGCAGGTCATGCCAGCTTTCCTCCAAAAGGAGATCTCAGCCACACCTTCAACACCTGCAGCACCCACACCTTTGGAGTGAGCCCGTGTTTCAGTCCGAGCGCTCACCCCGAAGGGAGAGCAGGATTTACGCTCCTGTCACCCCGGGGAGGAGGCCCAGCCCTGTGAGAGCTGGGACACCTACAGCCAGCTTCTGGCCACCCAGCGTGAATAACCCCCTGGGCTTGGTCAACAGCTTCCCAGGCTGCTGGTGCACCAAGGACACAGGAAGCAGAGCCACCAGCAAGCACCGGAACAGCCCCACGTTGGCCCAACGCCTATTCCGAAGGCGTGGGACACCAGCAGAGTCAACCCTCTGCAGCCATCTCGGACCAACAGCCCGATGAAGAAAGGTCCCCAACACAGGATCCACGACACCAACACAGCATCACACAAAGCTTCACTGGGGTCCACGGTCACTTACTGGCCAAGCTCATTAGAACTGGGACATTACAAACCACGACGACAAAAACACCCACAGAACGCAACACCTTTCCACAGGAGCCTGTGACAGCGTCCGGCTGTCACTCCGGCACCGCTGTGGGACGGTGACAATTCACCGGTCAGGCAGCGAGGACAGACTGACGCCCTCGGGTCACACAAGTCAACACAAACACGAGACTCCTTTGCTTCACAGCCAGCTCACTCGGTGCAGCAAAGTCTCCACACTCCTCCAGGCCCTTAGGGAATATCTTCAAACAACAGTAAATATTATGGGGAAAAAACCCACCTTTTTTGTTTGTTTGTTTTTTTAAAGAAAACAATCCCAAAATACAATCCAAGACTGGAAGTCAGCAAGAACAGAGGTAGTGTTCACATCACCGTTTTAAGGAGTCTTCCACAAGTGCCCTGTTGCAATTAGGGACTCGGGTTTGTTCTGTAAAAAACCCAAACGTCGTGACTAATTATTTTGAGTCTTTGAAACAGAATTTCAGCATTTTATAGATAGATAAATAGGTACAACTACCTATCTATCTACCGACACACTCGCACAAACCCACGGTGTTCTACTTGGCAAACAGTACTAGAAGGAGCATCCTGCGGGATGACGGGCGATTCACACACGACGGCCTCTCTAAGCCATGCAAGACATTGTTTTATTTTCCCTTGTGCCATTCATCACTACCCACTGTGGGGTGGTTTCTGGAGCTCCCACTTAACAGTACAAGGAGGGGGTGAAGAGGTGGCATCAGATGGTCTACTGCAGGTCAGATGATAAATCTGCATCGGTGCAATTAATAAATGCGGTAAAAAAAACCAAAAACAAACCAAACCACCCAAAACAACAAAACCCAAACCACCCCTCTGCTCCCCCCGGAGAAGGCATCAACTTTTGCCCATCCAAAGCGTATTCTTCAAGTTTCCGACCGCTGGCTTCGCTGCCAGTTTGGAGGTGACGTCCACGCTCCTCAGCGTGGATTGTGGCTCACAGAGCACAGAAGACTCACTTGAAACAGCCTCTTTTGAGTCTGTTACGGTTGACACATCCATGTCACTTGATAAGTCCTCAGAGGACAAGTTAAGACATCCCAGCTTGGCAAGAGAATTGGACCTTTTCAGAGGAGAAGACACAGTCAAGCCAGCCAGCCGCAGCCTGGTCTCGATTTCCTGAGTTCGCTGCTTCACCAGGCCGGGCTTGCCCCGCACGCTGTGGATGCTGTCGCTGCTGGAGCTCCGCGTCAGGTTGGAGCTCCGGGAGGAGGAGGGGGTGTAGCAGATGGTCTTCAAGAAGTCCTTGGTGAAACTGCTTGTGTGCTCCAACCGACACATGACAGGCGTGGAGGTTTTCTGAGAGATCCCCTCCAAGAGGCGTTTCACCTTGAACTTCTCCACGTCGTTTTCTGCATCCTCAGGTATCAACGGTGCTGGTCCCAGAAGAGGAACGAGGCCGTGCTGTGGAATCAGATCCTCACTCTCCTCCACGATGCTGGAGTCCACTCTGCCGAGGGGGCTCTCCCTGAGCAGTGACGAGGCATCTGAGGGCAGGCTCTTCAACCGCTCCAGCTCTTTGGTGTGCTTCCGGACCAAGCCGGCTTTCTGCAGCTGCAGAAGCGACTCCTGGTGCTGCATCAAGTAACTGTTCGCGCTCGGCTTTTCCACGTCCTTGCTGAACAAGTACTTCAGGTCCTTGGTCGGTTTGCTGTCTCTTCTGGCAAGAGACTCTTCTTTCACCACCTCTGCGCTAAGGAGGCTCCTGTCGCAGTGGGAGTTTCTCCTGGGCAGCAGAGCTCTGACCGGGGTTTTTGGTGCATCTTTTCCTTTCTCCAACACGCCGCAGTGTTGATCGAGCGATTTGCAAACGCCGGGCTCCACGGCACCGGTCCCCGCCGGCAGAGGAAGTGGAGCCTCGGCGTTTTTAGTCCTGACGGCTTCCTCGGGGTGCGCCTTGCTGGGCAGGTGATCGGCCAAGCCCGAGTTGATGTGGGACAGGAGGGCTGGCTGTGTGCAGATGGTGGCCGTGCGACGCGTGGTGCCGGGGTTCAGCTTCTCGCACTGTTCCCCGAAGGAGTCAGGAGACAAACCGGCCGAGGAGTACATGCAGTCGGCGCAAGACTGATAGGAAGGCTTGACCTTACTGAGGATCCCAAAGACGGCATCGTGCTGCAAGAAAGAAAACAGGTACAGATCAACGTGCACGGAACGGGACACCAGCAATCAGCAGAGAGCCACAACATGGTTTGGGTTGGAAGGGACCTTTAAAGGTGATGTAGCCCAACCCCCCTGCAGCGAGCGAGAGGCACAGACCACAAGAGGTATTGACAGACAAGCAGATTCGAAACGAAGGCCAAACGTTTCCACTTCTCTTAGGGCCGTGGGGCAGGACCGAAGCCACGTACTTTCTGAGCGGACAATACCTACCGTGTCGAGCGGCGGTCATGCCAGCGAGCTGCCCAAAGCAGTTTATAGGGCACTCATGCGTGCGCTCTCTCTGGCATCTAAATCCATAGCCTGGGCAAGCAAAGCCATGTTCAGAAGCACTTCGAATAGGAAGCAGCTCATCATGGAATGAAAGGCTTTATCCAAGTCAAATGAAACTGTGCTATGAAGATGAGAAGAACAGTTTCACTTGCAGCAGAGTCAGCCACGCTTATCACCTAACGTTTCAACTCCATACGCACCTCGAAATCCTCTGGGCAACTCCTTTTGCTGTTGTTGTTATTCAAGTTCTCTCTATTAAGCCCGCCCTCCTCCTTGTGCACCGACAAACGTCGCTTCCACTTCTCCATCGGATTTTCCTCCCTGACACCGTCCTCCCCTGGGTCCAGCACTATCCTCCCCTTCCGGGGGCTAAAATCCAGTTTCTTCTTCACCTCCTTCTCGGAGAAGCCGCTCAGCCCCGCCAGCGGCTCGGCCGCCTCCAGGGCTTTCGCCGTCTCCAGCAGCCTCCCCTCCGCGGGCACCGCCGGAGGCTGGCCCACCAGCGAGGTGCTGCGCTCCGCAAGCGCCTCCTGCTCCAGCTCCTCCACGGGGAAAAAACCCTCCCTGCTGTCACCTGGCAGCTTGTTCTCCAGCAGCGTGTCTGAGAGGCGATGGAAGCAGTAATTAAACCCCAGCGAGGCGTCAGTGCCGGGCCGGTTGTCCAGGTACGTGGACTGTGAAGGCGTGTCCAGGTCGGCCAGGCGGTTTTCGAGGTCGATGTCTAAGCTCTCGAGTAAGAAGTTGCCTGAGCCCGTGGTGCCGTCAGTGTTCTGGGGTAGGTTGCTCTCCGCCTGTTGTTTCCACAGCTTATTGTGGCGCTGCTTGCTGGGGGAGAGGACACAGACACAAGTCATTGCTGTTGAACTGCCAGCTGCTCACTTCCAGGAACACTGGCCCCTCTCCACAACCCAGAACCAAAAGGCTGATGGCTGGGGGCAGCCCTGCAGTCCCACTTGGATAAAACTGCCTTGAGCACCAGGATTTTGTCCCTCCCAGCTGCGCACTCCAGAGCATCTTTGTCCGAGCAGACTGGGAGCAGTGCCCTGCACCACACCTGTGATGGGAACAACCCTCAGGAGGAGCCCCTCAGGGCAGAAGGGCACACAGCTCCACCCTGGCTCCATCAAAGCAAAACACTCTGAACCAGCATCTCATGGCAGTTTCTGCTGCACCAGAGTGAAAAATTTTCCTCCTCCTCCTCCCCCCCAGTAGAGCAGAGGCCAAGGAGAACAAGCAGAAACCCCACAGCGCTCATGGTGACAAAGACTTGTGATAGGCATGGTCACCCAGAGCTGTGAATAACTCGCCTCCAGCGCTGCCTGAGCTCAGTTCTGCCTCATAAAACACGGACAATGTTTCGCTGAGGAATACGAACGCGCTTCCCGACCATAGAGAAGCCCTCACTGAACGACACCCTTCAGATCACAGCACCACGGACACCCTGGGTCTCTGAGCACGACACGTGGGTGTGCAAGACATCAGCAGAAAAACCTACTGACCGAACGAAACTCCAGGGAGCCCAATTCCTATTTGGTGATACTCGTCCTACCTCGCGTCTAAAATGCCTTCGTATTCCAAAAGCTGCCTCATGAAGCCTGCGTTCGGTCTCGCGATGCTGCGTTTTTGCTTCACGTAATTATAGGCCTTTTCCAGCGACCAGCCGAACTCCTTCATGGCGTAGGCTATGACGGTAGAGGCCGACCGGCTGACGCCCATCTTGCAGTGCACCAGGCACTTGGAGTGATTCTTCCTGCAGAAGGACAAACAGGAAAAGAAATCCATCTCATCTTCCTGGTTACGGTACCTGCTGTTCCCAGGTTACACGGTGGAGGGACGGTGCTTTGTCCTCCTGACCACCCGAACACCACGGCTCAGTAGGTGAGAACAGTTTTGGATGAAGTTGGCCATGAGAAGAACCCCTCTCCAGAAAAGCTGAGAGTTAGAGAAGGGCAACCTCAAGCCCACTTCCATTTCAGAGCCTGTCGTCAAGCCCCCTGCCTGCCCGAGGCTCTGGATAAGCAGGAACATCCCAAGCATAAAGGCCCAGCAGAGTTTGACAGGCTCTGTCTGCAGAGACAGCTGGGGCTGGTCCAACAGGGACTGGGGTACTACCAGAGCTTCTTGAGAAGAGGAAACATCCTCATTTCCTTTTGGAAGCCAAACAAAATAGTAATAAAAAATCCCCTCCTAGGCTAGGAACAGGTTAAATGCCAGTACAGGAAGAGACAAGGTACGGGGAAGTTCCAGGGACGCGGGGAACTCCTGGCAGAAGCAGTAACGCCCAAGGCCTCTGCCTCCTGCAGCAGTGGTGTGGCTCTGGGGTGACCCCAGCTCCACGCTGCATGAACCCGCAGGGCACAGTGTCAGCCCCCGGGGCTCCCATGTGCCCTCACACCGAGCTGCAGCCCCCAGCCCACTTACTTGGCCTTGTTTATGAAGTGGTACGCCTCGTTCCAGTGAGCCAGGAGGTCTGTCGTCTCCTCGTCGTACACTCGGATGTTGTGATACGCGAACAAACCGGGGAAAAAATTATCAATTTCCCTGGTCACGTTCAGAATGTAGTCAATGCTGTGGGGAGTGGAAAGGAAAACAAAGCTGAACTGCCGTGGTGGTGAAAGGGAATGGACACACGTAGTGAAGTCCATGAAATCTGACACAACGCGAGCTGCAAGATTTTATCTGCAGCCCTAATCCCGTAGCCCGGGGACACTCGGTGACACAGGTCACGCACGTGATGTCCATTCACCCGTCTCTCACCACCGGCACATCCCATTCAAAGCACCGAAAGATCTCGGGTGCAGGAGGGAGAAGTTTCTTCTGCTCTCTCTGCCGAGGCTTTGTAACCCGACCAGAAGCTCCTCGCCGTGCCCACGCGCAGCTGCTGGGACGCGGAGGGCGGGAAAGCGCGTCAGCTGCAGGCGATTCGTTTGGGCCAGAGCTGAGGAGAGACCCCAGGAATCACAATTTTCAACCGCAAAACCCATCCTTTTGTCTTCTCTCCGACCAAAAATGAGTCACGTGGCATCTCTCGATTCCTGCCAAGCATTACAGCGGGGATTACGAGGGACCCGGGGAGAACGAGAGCCCGTATTGATTTATTACCTCCCATCGTTCAGACAAATCGAGGACAAGGGGATATTTGTTTCAGAATTGGTCCAGCTTTGACTTTTAGACGCTGCAAGACAAGATGCCTTCCCCACAGATCAGAAGAGTTAACACGCTGCTTGATTTACTTGTTCAAAGCTGCTCAGACATCTGTTCCCAGGGGCTCCAAATGAGACATTTTCAGTCAGGCTGTTGAGCAATATTTTGCAGTTTCTCCCATCGAGGCCGGTGTGCGCCTTGGGCAAACAGCAAATATTTATATGCAAAAATCTCCCTCGGCCAAGAAGTGTGAAAGTCACTCAAGCCAAGAAGCGGTGCGGTGATGAGAGCGTGGTGAAAGACAGCCCTGCAGCTGCCTGTCCGGGCAGGAGAGCTGGAGGTTGCTCATCCACGGGAAGTTCTGCTCCATTTAGATAGAGGGGATTTTTTTTTTCCCCCCCTAAGGTTAGCACTGTAATATTTGCTCTTCTGCAGCCTGCAGGAATTCACACCTGACATAACACGATGTGTGGTCATTTCACGCTCGGCTGCCACACGCCGGGCAGAGTTCAGAGATCTTGGTGTACTCACAAAGCAGGAGTTTTGTTGTTTTCACTCTACACCTTACTGACAGAAGTGACCTAGGAAAGATATCTCGACCAAGATCCTGACAGTAAGTTACCCACATCGCTGGCAGCGGGCCCAAACTCATCCCTACAGGTTACAAACAGGATCTCAGGAGACCTGAGGGTAAGCTAAAAGCAAACAACTGGAGGTTTCAGAGCCTAAGGCTGGAGCTTGGAAGGTGCAGTACTCACCCTGAACCCTGCAGCTCCTCGAGGTTGGAGGCGTTCCACTCAGATCCCTGTAAAACAGCCGCAAAACACGTTTCAAAGGAGCCCCAGAGCCTCCCTTTTCCCTCCGAGGGAATTCCCCCAGCCCCAGCAAACCTCCTTAGCTGCCCAGGAAAATACTGGTAATAGCCCCTGAATCAGGCACAGGGCACTGGGGGTGGCCAGCGCCGCAGCTCAGCACCGAGGTGTCCAGTACTGAACAGGCAGAGACCTCCGGAAGGAGGGGACAAGGCCATCACACCCTCGCCTAAGGAGTTGGTTCTAGGCCAGTGGGTGACTGAGCACATCCCAAATCACCACCCCTGGCCACTCTGATTTTATTTTTTTTTTTTAAACCACAGGGAAAGAAAATGGTCACATGTGGCACAACTGGGATCACAGGTCTACAAGAAGCAATGCAAATCCTGAAAGCTACAGGGGTGGTTACACCTTGAACCCCCCTGTACCTGCAAAACAGAAAGCTAAAAAAAAAAAAAAAAAAAAAAAAAAAAAAAAAAAAAAAAGAGATAAAAAAAGAACTACTTCCCTCAAACACAAACAATCCCACCCGCTCTCCCCAAAAAAAACCCAAACCCAAGAGGCCCCAACAG
>JANIJG010003664.1:0-40992 GCA_024611175.1 Megaceryle torquata
CTTATACCAATGTACAAAGGGATCTCAACAAAAACAGCACAATGAACCCCCCCCCCCCCCCCTTTTTTTTTTTTTTTTTTGATACCCTGGGGTTCAAATATAAAACATTTGAACAGATTTTCTTGAGATAAGATGGGATGTTAAGCTGTGTCACATAGCTAGCTAGTATACATGTTTACCTGGATAAATCTTGACTTCTCAACAGTATGTAATTAATTTGGGTTTGATTTCTCGGTCTGATTTATCCTGTAGTATTTTTTCTTGTTCCATATCCTTGTTGTTTGAGTTGAACTCATAAGGGCTCACTCTAGGGAAGCCAGTTATTGCTGTCCTCTGTCACAAAAGGTGGCCTAGACATCTGCTGTTCAGCAGCTGCCTTGCCAGTTCGTGACTTGGCATGTTGAGGAAACCAAGATGGGCAAATAGTTTATTACCATGCACTGTGCTTCAAAACTCTTGATAGTTCAGCCTCTAGTTAATGAATAGCTGGGCTCTTACAGAAGATGCAGGAACTTATAAATGCAAGCTGACTTGGAAACCACAGTAACTCTGTTTTTCCCCAAGTCAGAATCCTTAATATTCTAAGGTGGAAGTGGCCTGTCTTCAAAGCTCTCCTTCCTTCTGTTTTTTAAAGGACCAAGCTGGAATCTTGTCTTCAGTAGTTAGTGTTTTCTATGTGAAAAACAAACTCAGAACCACCCTTGCCTCAAAAGCCCACACTGTTTTGAACAACAGTAGTGTCCAGGGGCTCCAAACAAATGCGAAGCAGTGTGCGTATAAAGGAGGTGTGCAGGTGTGTGTTTTCTTTTTATCCTATTTTCCTCTTTATTTTGATCATTAACCAGACAAATACTGTCTGTAGAGGGATACACTTCTACTCAAAGACTGATGCCAGAACTATTAAGAGGGTTAATGCACTACTGTAGAAAGAATGTCCAAGGGTGAAAGCAAGTATTTCCTGTTGTACCTCTGTGCTTTCTCTTGCGATACTGTCCCTGGGTTGTATTTGAAGTTTACCTTTCATATCAGCATTAAGTATTTTGTTGCATTGTCTGTTCCCAAACACCACTTCTCAGTCTAATGGCTTCAAGGTCTCCTCTGTTACTCTACTTTTCAGTCTGTCGACCTTGCTTTTTTTTTTTGTTCCTGTTCTTCTGTACCTTAACTTATTCTATATCAACAGTGCATATCAAAATACAGCAATTGCTGGGAGAAATCAATGAGCTACTGGGGGTATAAATCATTGCTATCAAAACTAATGGAACTGCTTGTACCTTGATTAAAGATGGGTTATGTTGATTGTGGGGGTAGATAACTAAGTATTGCTCAGTCTATTTTGGGTGAAAACATTGGAGCAGTCATGCCACATTTTAATTTCTGAGTATTCTTTTATCTGCTGTGTGCATATAATACACCTTGTTGATTTTTAAGGCCTACTGGTGCTGGAAAGCAGTTATTTTGTGGTGTAGTTAAACTTCATTCTAACAGTGCTCTGTTAATCTCTTCCTGAAGATTAGTGTGCTGTTTGAACACCTAAATACTTAGTTCAATGAAATAATGTAGTCTTTTAATTAAATTAGTTGGAGCTCAGATAAGATCTTTAACACAGCTGTAAAGAGTAGTTTTCTTTTAGGTGCTCTCTGAGACTGTTCTGTACAGTCTGTGTAAGCAGAGGCACAAAGAGCAGATGGGTTTGTTCAAATGTCTTAACTGCCATATTTGTGTCAAGGAAGGATGCAGTAGTTATGGTGAGAAGGTAGTTATCAAATCTTGTCCAGCCTGGGGTACCTTTGTTGCTTCTATTGGATTTTTTTGTTGATATAATTATGATTATTTTTATGTAAGCTTAATCCAGTAAATCTTGCTTATCTTTGAGTCATTCTCAGAGAGAGCAGAAAGAAGAATCCATGTTACTGAAGTACTCTCCTGGGATTAAATCAGAACAATGAAAGGCATTTTGGGTGGAACTCTTGATCTGTATGGTAAAGCACAATTCAGATTTGGTAGAATATAAATTTTCTACTTCTGGAAACATAATTTGTTTTTCATTAGTGTTTTGAGGGCCTTAGTGCAGTGAGACATGTAAGCATGTATCTCAAAGTCTGCGCCTACGTACGTGGATGAGGGGGATGCTTTTCAAAAGCAAAATTGTCCATAAAAGATCCCATTATCTGTAAATGTCTCCCCTAGCTCAGGAATAAGGGTGTGTTGATTTGATTGGCTATTTCTTCTGATTTAAAATTTTGACTCTTAAGGATGTGAAAAGTAATACTGGTAAATGTAACATTCTGAAAGTTGTATTTTTTAAAAGGGCTTTAATAGGAAGCAGCTGATTCTCCTTTGACTCAGTTGACTCTTTACTAGCTGGCATATGTAGAATGAAATGGATGATTCAGCTTCTGTTGATACAATAGTTGAGCTGAAACTTATGGAAATACAAAATGCAATAATGGGAATTTCTATTAATTTTCGGTGCTTATGCATGTGCACAGACTTGCTGATTTGATTTTTTTAAGTAGTATTTTTCATGTCTAATTGTTGTTTTCATTTCTTTTGTTTTGTAAATAAGTGGTCACGTAGCCCATTTTCTCTGCTAATATAATAAATATTGTATTGAAGATCTTAATGTACCTACTGATGTAAATCTAATGGTAATAGCTGAAAAAAACCCATGATTTTTACCAAGGTTGAGAAGACCAGGCCAATACAGACATACTGGCAAACAGAGCTTACACTTTAACCTCTAGATGGTGGCAGTTGATCCACTTGATGGATTTTATTGCAATCTTTGGGATTTTTGGTAACAGGAGGTGTTGTAAACGCCCACCTCTGCACCAAGTTTGGCATCTGGCTGTTCATTTGCTTGCGAATTCAGCGCAACATGACCCAATCACCTGCTGTGCTCTCCTCTGCACCTACTGTGAATTACTTGGGGAGAGCTTGAGCAGAACATCAGAATAAAGAAATACATCATGAGGCCTTCTTGAACATACTTAAATCACAGAAAATGAACTGAAGACCTACTGGAAAATTGGTATACCTGAAAATGACTTCTAAAAAAGCAATCTTTGGAAATTTAATGAGAACTGACAAAAATTATGTTTCTTAACAGGTTTGCAGCTTACTATAGGCATGTTCTTAAATTGTGGATTACAAACTTGTTTTGATACCCGAATAAATGTGTTTCTCATGTTGACTTTTACTAAAAAGAAACAAGCATACATATTTAGATGTGTAATGTGTTTTCATTTACTGTTTTACAATTCTGTCACCGATGTGTCACAGTGGGATGATGTATAAACTGGTCTTACAACAGCATGCTTCCATTTCCAGCTTCTGGGAGAAAATGTAGTGTGTATAGCTTGTATTCTGAACTGCCCTAAGCCTGCCACATATAGATTCAGCTGATCTAGGTGAGAGATTACACATTTTCTGAAAAGATAGTATTCTGATGCTGTGGCATCAGAATTTTAGGTTCCCTAGAGAAGAAATAATGGATTTCTTGTGTTGTTTCTGTTTTTGTCGGTGTGTTGATTTTTTTGTTTTGTTTTGTGTTTGTTTTGGGTTGTTGTGTGTTTTTTTTTGTTGGTTTTTTTTTTTTCATTATTTTTCCAACTTCTCAACAAATATATTGCTGATAACACTTCATGACAGATAGTATTCCCATGTCTGACTGTTCTGGGCTATACTTTTACCCTTGCTTTGTGTTTTTCTCTTTTTTTTTTTTTCTCTCCTTATTAATGCTTCTAAATCCAAAGTATGAAACTGGTCTCATTATTAGCAGCTTTCCAGATAGATCCTACTATGCGTGCTTTTGCCTCATACATAAAGGTCTTAAGCATTCCTGTTACTAATGGGCTATAAAAATATATGTATTTCCTCAAAAAGTAACTGTAGTGCAATTCCAAAGGGATATAAATAGATACTATGATTTTTTTAATTATTATTATTATGGTTTTGTTTTTTTAAATACAGTAGTATCTGGACAAATGGCACAAAGCCTAAGCTGATTGATATTAGTAGGCCTGACACAGTAACCAAAACCTTTTTGATTTGTCTCTGTTAAAGTGTGAAGTGGCTTTGTTTGTTTTGATTTTTTTTTTACCAGCAAGACCTAGCTTTTGTTTCTGCAGCTTATGAATAGTTGTGTTTTACCGATGGATCCAGCAATATTTGGTTGCATGTTCTTACCTTTGTAGCTACTTCTCTGATCATGGCAACAATATTAATTCTAAATAGTAAGAAATACAGTGTGTGTATTGAGGTGGGACTTATATCCCCCTTGTGCATGTGCTCTGCCCTGTTTAGGTAAGCAGAGATTCTGGGCAGTTTACAAATGAAGCAAAAATGCCAGTAAATACTGGAGGTTGTTAATAAAAGTTGAAGGAAGCAGTCAAAAGTGACAGTTGAAGTAAGAAACAACTGTTTAGTTACTGTAAGGCTGTGCAGATAGAAACATCTAGTAATAAATGCTTAGTCATTTCTGTGTTGGTTAATTAATATATTCTCCTTCAGTGTTGCCTGCATTTTTGTTTTTGTGTCTGAAGGGAGATGTCTATGAGTATAACAACAAAATTGCTTGGTTTTGGATAAGGGGATAATTTAAGTGACAATTTTCAGTAACTCATTTTCTGATAAATGTATCTAGAAATGTATACACAAGCAGGTTCTAAGTTTTCCTGGCTTACTGTGGGTATTGAGTTTTGTTTGTGTTATTTCTTACAATTTGAAAGATTTTACAATTAAAAAAAAAAAAAAAAGCCACACACATCACTGGCCGGTTTGATAAAATAGATGCAGTTTGTCAACAGATTTGTTGGCCTTCAGAAGGAATAATTGCATATAGATAACTTTGAACAAAGAAGTAAAACCTAGAATATTGGCTTTTGACATTCATAATATATAAAAGCTTGTTGAAAACAAAAGATCATTAAGTTTTATTCTTAAAGTAATTAACTTCCTATGCCTGACACTTATCAGGAAGTGTCAGGATGCTCTTAAATGTGCATTTCTTTCAGAGCAAGGCAGAAAAGATATGCCCAAATCTTTTGACTTGGGTCACTGAAGTAGCAACAGTTACTAATGTGTGAACTACTTCAAAGATCTCCTAAAACCCCCTCTATTTTTAAGTGTGATTTTTAGGCATCAGCTAAACTTGTAATAATCTGTTCTTTTATTTTTTTCATACAAATTCTCTGCTGTACCTAGAATGAAGATTGATTTTTTTAATAATGCACATAGCTTGCAGATGCATTTAGAAAGGATTAATGAAGTGACCTGTTACTGTCCAGATTTTTATGCTTAAATATTGCATCAGTATGATTTTTTGGTTTCTTCTATTTAAATGTAGGTCATGGGATTAGCATCAGGAAATGTGAGCATTTTTGGCAACATAGGGATGCTGTCTGCCATGAAGACAGCTTGAGTTTGCTCACTGTTGGTGGCAGGAGGAGACGGGCTACTGCACTACCGAGCTGTTTATTGCAGGCATGTGTCCCTGCCATGGTCTTAAGCATTGTTGTCTGCTGATTAGTATTCTATTTTAAGAGAGTGGTAAGCCATCCAAAAGGTTTATTTTCAAATTCTTGTTAAACATAGAGGGGGATGAGTCCTCGGGTTTTAGAAAATCTAGGCGTGCCAGCAGAAGCTGGTGGGTTCGGCGTATTTAGCTGGTTACAGCTCGAGTTCAGTGATTTTTCAGTAGGTGCTGTGTTGCTTTACTGTGTGATAATAAACTCTCCCATGCTCAGGCATTTGCACGTAGAAGTTAACTTTCTGTGAATGACTCCTATTCGGTAACACTTTTGGAGGGTACAAAGATTATCAGGTACTCTGCAGGGGGTTTTTATGCACAAAATCTTTTAAGTATGAACATCAGTGACCCTTGTAGAAAGCTGCCTATTTCAAACAGGACCTGTAATTGAAGAATTGAGCCATACGTATTAACGAAACATTTGTGGCATCGCTTTGTTCAGTTACAGGTATTTTTAGGTTGGGTAATTATTATCTTGTATTTCCACGTTATGTTGAAAATGGAAACTTGTTAGCTCTTTAACCAGCTAATGTAACTGTTGCATAATGAGCATTAACACCGACCTGGTAACTCGCTTGTTTTGTGTGTACTTCACACTAATATATGGAAAAATGTCTACTGAGCACAGTGACTGTTTCAGCTGGAAAATTGGCAATTCTTCAACACCAGAAGCAGCCAACACCTCCCCCAGAAACAGTCCAGCCATGCTAGCCTTTGACTACAGAAGTGTTTTCAGGAAGTTTTCGAAGGAGTTGTACAATTCACCATTGTCCCTACTCGGGTAATCTGCTTTGCAAACCTGTTGGTAAAGTATTGCTTGCTTTTCAAAGCTTATGCGCTTGGAAATTATAGACGCAGCAGATGATTCCCCAGAAAGGAGACATCAAATAAATGAGAAGGAGTTGTATCCATTCACTTGAGCATATTTAGATGTATGAATTTGTAATTATAATTTTATACTTCTATAGGTTGTCCTTCAAAGCTGCTCTTGTAGGAGGTGACAGCAAAGACTAGGCTTTCTGGAATGCAGATCTGTACTCAATGAACTAGAATTAACTCTTGGAGGAGCCAAATACACGTGCAGATATCAAAGCATCCTTCAAGTTTCCAGCTGTCTGATAGAACCATTTATGTTAATGGTTAGGACCAAGCTGTCAAACTGAGGATAGGTTATTTTTTTTTTTTTGTATACAGAATAGTCTTGAAGCATAGCTTTACATTTCAGACTTCTAATTACTGTTGCCTGGTGGCATAATTGGGATTTCATGTTGTTGGCAGTGATTTGGAAAGGTCGTCTAATCTCTTGGGCGTTAAGATGCTGTTCTATGATAATAATCAGCTATGAGACTATCAGAAATAATTTTAATAAAGTAACTTGCAATTCCTGGTTTCACAGGCATTATCTCTGCCATGTAGTTGGTACGTTCTAGTGGTAATGAGTGTTAGGTACCTGAAGAGGAGCATCTGCAAGCGAAATGACTGCCTGCCTGCCTACATACAGCCATCCTTGCTGGGTGTAGGATGCATCCCTTTCAGACGGGTGCGTGTTGATAAGGAATATATACCAGAGCAACAAAGTGACTTCATTTGAAGTTGTTGTTTTACCTTAATAGTAATACTGATGTTTGCTAGTAAGTGTTTGAGTTAGGTTTTTTTGTTGTTTTGTTTTGGTTTTTTTCTTTTCCTCTAGTGAAATGATCTCTGGTTGAGTGCCTTGGATAAAACAATCTTATGTGCCACTCTTGCAGGGGCGTGTGTTATGCCAGAAATTTCTAAGATTTGAGTAGTATAATGGACATAGAAACTGTTTTTTACTAGTGTTGGTTGAGATCTGTTTTAAACTACGTCCTCATCAGTGCTGAAGAGAGGGGGAAGATTGCCTCCCCTGACCTGCTGGCAGTGAAACACTGGGTGCTGTTGGCTGTCTTCTGACATCCAGAATGCTTTTGCTGCAGTTCAAGTATTGGCCTTGGCATCTTGTCAATGTATATGCATAAAGCAGTCTTAAGAAGGTGTGCAGGTGGAATTAACATCCAGAATATTTGGGTTTTAAGTCCCTTGTATCTATAGGTCAAGGAGAAAAATGTGTTTACACAGCTAATGGCTTTGGAGAGGGCTACAGTGAATGTAGTTAATCTTCTTAGGAAGTTGCTTTATTTTGAAGGGTTGTTCAGATTTGCTATGTTAAAGTAAAATATTTCTACATGCTTTCCCTACTCCATTTTCTTCCTTTCTTTCCTCTTTTCTTCCCTCAACCTCATAGAAAAAGTTGTAGTCTCTTCTGCGGAAGAGTCTTCTTCCCGTGAAGACTTGTACACTGGTGGATGTTGGAGTTGAGATACATTTTTAGACTGGGTTGTCAGCTCAGTCCAACAACTTCAATATCTTTAAAGAAAAGAATATTAGGCTGACAGCAGTTAGTGAGTACCTGCAGTGGGGAAGCTTTTCCCAGAAATGAAGATGCTTTTACCTTTTGGAGTTACTCTATTAAATATTTTTTAGTCCAAACTGCTGTGCTGTTTTTCTTGGAGCAGAAGGCTGTGGGAATGTGGGGATGCTTAAAGTATTCTGTGGCACTTTTCATTCTGTCCTGTTTTAGAAACCCAAGTTCTTGATGTTGAGAACCTCAGGCTCTCGGCTAAGCAGGGTTATAGGGGCTGATTAAGGCAGAACATAAGAATCTGGTTACAGGAACTCTCGTTGCTGAACCAGTACTGTGGTGTGGTGAAGGAGTTGGCCTGTAATTTTTCATATTGCTTTTACCAAGCTACATTTTATCTAAAAATGGAAGCTTGTGGCAATGCAAATATTTTTTTTTTAAGTAGCTTGTCTACTTTTATTCTTAAATGAGCTCCATCTTTAATGTAGAATTGAAAATATCTCAGTAGGCAGGATTGCATTCTGCAGGCATCACAGGATGCTTTTGGCATACCTAACCAAAAACTTAACCTGCTTAAAAAAAAACTACTACTAAACTTTGTGGAAAAGTTTGCTGTTATGCTTCCTTACTCTCCTTGCAGGCTGGTTAAAGTAGCTTTTTTTGTTTTGTTTTTCTTTTTCTTTTTTGCAGAAGGCATATGAAATCTGCAACACCTCTCCTGCATTAATGAGGGTGCAGCACAGGACAATAATGGTGTGTGTTTTGGCCTTTGCTGTTGTGTATTCTGTGTGCTGTTAGTGTTCCGGCATAATTTTACTTGTTTACATTTCAGGTAATTCTTTCAGAATTTAATTAGATTTCATTCTCTCTGTAGTGTGGGCAATTTTTTTTCTGTCAAGACTTCTGAAAGTTGAATATAGTTTATCTTTTTTCAGAACTTAAAATGGTCATGTCATGTGTTTGTGTCTTTGGGGGGGTGAAGTTTGGCCTCTAAGTGTGAGTTTTATGTCTAAAAGTGCGTTGTTCTGGCAGTAGGAAATAAAACTGCTTACACTATGATGGTTTTATAATCACAGTATTAAACTGTTCATCTATAAATGAGCTCGGATGAGGATGATCCATATTCTAAGTAGCTTAACCTCCATAGCAGACAGTGAAGTGGTTCGTAAATTTTCCAGCTAATAGTGAACTGTAAAATCAGAAAGATGCATTACATGTAAGCATTTCACTTTAATGTTTATGCAGTTGTAGACTGGCTTTCTGATTTAAGATGAATTTGCTTCAGTACATTCTCACTTTGTGCTTAGAATAATCTTCCCCCGTCCTGATGCAGCAGCTTTGAAGATGTACACTCGGGTGTCCATTGACATCACCCATAGCCCTTGTCTTGCTGTGTGATAGGGACAGATTGCAGATGTTTTGAATGTATAAGTGGTTGTCAGCGTTTCCAGTCTTGGGGCGAGCTCTAATTATTACTTTGTGCAGCCAGAGGAAAAAGATGTTCCAAAATTTCTTACCAGAATTTTTTTTCACCTTGCTACAAAGCCAATTTGTATGTTCAACCAATAGTCTTCCAGACTGCAAGTGTGTGAGTTACTGAACATGTCGATTTCTTTACTTTTCCATATCTTTAGAAGTCATAACTCTTCTAGAAGAGAGCTGTGCTCTCGCTTGAGCTCATTAGTAGGAGGTTTATGTAACTTCTGATAAAATAGATATCTGGATAGATAACTGTGCTTAGAAAGCAAGCATACCTCAGGAGCAGTATTGAGCAGAAATAATTGCAGTGCTTTGAAAATGCAGATGGGGGGCACTTTGTAGTGCAGTGAAAATAACAGCCTTGTATGAGTGAGGCAAGCATAGAATCCTTTTGCTACAATCCTAAATTCTAATAGTATGGAATTCTGTATCGCTAGGGGAGGCGAAACAATGATCTGAGAATTGGAATAGTTTTCTTGGAAAAAGAATGTTAAAAGCTTCTTGACATGAGCAAGTCTTGGTTATGTTAGTATTATTAAAGCAATGCCCATTTCCTTCAGGAACATAAGCTGTCTCTTTCAGTTAGCTAACAAAAAATAGCCTGAGCTTTGATAGTATTTTAATTGCTATTAGATTTGTTATGAAATCTGTATTATTTCTTGATAATTATACTAATTCTGTTTTGTTTTGTTGTGTTTTTTCCAGAATTTACATGTTTGACAGCAGAAGTTGGCTTTCTACTGTAGTGAGAGAAAATGTAAGTAGAGAAATAAGGCAATTTATCTTCTCTCGTGCCTAAGAAACTAATTTTTCAAGTGGCTAACTTCAGGCTTTTAGCTATCAATCTGTGCAAGCCTAAAGCCTACCTGTTTTCTACTTCAGCATGTGTATTCTTATGTCAACAGGAAGGATTTTCAAATGGCCAGGAAACCTGCTAAATAATAGATGTTAGTGCCTGCCTTCTTTCAGAAATGGAACTGGCAAAGCAGGGGGAGACCATAGATGAAGTTGTTTCATCTCAGTGGGACAGGGAACTGTAATAAATAAAATGATGAGAATAGTCCTTCTCTCATGAATGAAAAATTACTGATCTGCCATGTTTGACAAAAGAAAGCTAAATTTCTTTTGAGTAAAGTGGCCCTTGTCAGAATGTTCTTCTCAAAGTGTCAGTATTACTTCAACAGAACCTAAAACTTCCAGAGTTCATATTCTGTGTAATCATAATTATTACTAATACTCTTGGAACAGTGAAACCTTCGTTTCCTTCTAGACTATAAGTTCAAATGTTTCTTCCTCTCGTGAAGGCCCTTAGCCTGTGAGCAACATTGCTAGTTAGCCATGTGTTGTGTAGAAGGTATTTGCTGAGTTAAATTACTAGGTATTTACCCATTTTTCAGAAAGCAAGGAGCAAGCTCTCCCCTGTCTCTTGCTCTAAACCAGACTCCTGAGGTGTTTTCTAATTACTTACCTCGGTCAACCCTGGACACCTCCAGTGGTGGTCTTAAGAGCAGAAACTGCATCTGAACACAGTGTTCCCAATGTAGCCAAAACAATGCTTTTACTCAGTGGCACTGTGGGATTTTCAGTATTTTCTGTTCTATTTTCTATATAACCTTTTGTTTTAACCAGTGCTGGGTATTAAGCCAAAGTCTTTGAGCTATTCAGTGCATGTTCTACAAGAGGCCTTTTCCCTTTATTTAAAGTTTGTATTGCAGAAGCTTGTGTGATTCTGTACATTTCTTGTATTCCTCTATACCGTTTCTTTTACTTCTGACATCTAAAATTATCTCTACCTTTCTATTTTTGGTGATCACCTTATCTGGAGATGTATGTGCTTCAGGATCAGAAGGCAGCCCTGAATATTTTTTTAATTTTTTTTGGTCATCTATTTTGGATCATGTAAATGGGACAGAGAACACCTTAAGTTTGTTTCATAGGCAATTCTGATCTTACTGTGTTTTCTAATGAGTAACAGTCAAACAGGAATCAATATGTACTTCCAATGAAATAAAAAACACCTCAGCTTTTCAAAGCCAATATAATGTCAAAACATTGGAACTAACAGTGGATTGTGTATAATTCCTTTGTCATTGTGAGAATGTACAAGCTGCTGTGCATGTTGCTAATAGGATTTGTGGTATCTAATAGATTAGCACAGCTTCGTTTAATCAGATGACCTGCTATGAGACTGTCTGAGAGGCATAACATGAACTCATTATTAAGGCTGTAAAGTTTTGGCTCTGGTTTTGCAAATTTCTGTCTGTTTCGCGCACCCGGGACTGATGCGCGTTAACAGGAAATACGTTGAGGGAACAGGTATCAGCCAGCCCATTCATTGGGGAGAAAGGTGATTTGGCTAACCTTCTTAGGAAAGTACTGCACTGGGGTAATGCTCCCACAACAAATTTAAACCCTCTGTCTTACCACACTTGGTAACAAAGGCTTGTTGGGATTACTTGTTGGTAGTAGTAACATGTAGCAAAAATACCTCATAGAAAACAAGGTTTATCCATCAAGGGATGGAAGTTCTAAATATTTGACTTGATGATAGCTGTGATTTCAAATCTGTGTTTTCTTCTTTTAATCTGTAGATGCTATTTAGGAGAGGATGGAAGACTTCATCCTTTTTAAGTCTTTTCAGTAGGAATGGTGCAAGAAAATGAAATAAGGAAGTGTTTAGTAAGTGTTGCCTCATTGCTGTTACTAGGTAGCCTTAGAGAGGAATCCTGTTTAATCCAAGAATGTATGTTTAGATGAGATGCATTCAGCGCTTCCCATTTCTCTTACAATGCAGGCAAGCATCAGTCTACAGGTAAACATGGTGGCATTAATGATACCTTGGTTTCAGTAATTGGACTTAACTGGATAAACAGCTTGAGCTCTGGGAAGGACATTGAAGATGTAACAATGAAATCAGTGAATCTGAGTTCTTCCCTAGCCTTTGAATTGTTCTGCCACTGCTGCCTGAGTAGTGAGCTTTACCTTTAAATTACAATTATTATACCAGGATCCTAAGTATATCTCCATTTGCAGGAAGTATGTGGAGGTTTTGTAGCTTTCATAAGGCTTTTTGTTTAGTCCAAAGATTCTGTGCTGAGTTAGTCAACATAAAATTGACAGCCTGGATGTAGAACTTTCCTCTTACCTAAGAATATAGCTCATGTAGCTTAGAGAAAAACAAACCCAGAAGTTGTTACTTTGAGATAAGTGACATGATAAATCCTCTAGACACAGTTGAATTGTTAAGCTTTGTCATATATGGAAAGTAACAAATTAGATGAAGTCAATATTTGAAGTCAAATCAAAAAAAAATCTGTGTGGGAAACAGAGGAATGAAGTGACACTTCTATGGGTAACTTCTGAGAAGAGATTAGAGACTTGGGTCATTTGGGCTAGTAAAAAATAGTAAACTACCTTGCAAATACACATATTGTTGTCCATAGCAAGAAGAGAATTATCTGCAAGGTATACTTGTCAACAAGATTAGGGAGAATTAGGCTTAGGGCAGAGACACTTAAGCACTTCAGCCTCTGGAAAGGTCTTGAGTGAGCTCAGCAAAGTGAATGTGTTATTCTCGAGAAGCCTGCCTTCAGGAGCACACTAACGTATTCAAAAGCAAGTGAGGTAAGCATGAGTTTGGCTGCTACCTATTTCTTCACAGCTGTGGTGGTAATTTGGGGGAAAAAAAAAATGTGTGGAGCTTTTAGTGACTTTTTGCCTGAGGTTTGCTCGATTTAGCAATTTAGTAACTTCTTTCAGCCCCCCCACCCACATCAAGCTTATAGTTTGTCCTAGAAACCATTTTAAAATGGGCTTAAATGCCTTTAGAACATGCTGAGGAACAAAAAGTATGTTACTTTGTTATTCAGTTGTGCTAGTTTGCAATGAGTGATCACATACTGAACAGTTTCTGCTTGTTACATCTGTCTCTATTATAGAAATAAGCCTGCATAAAAAATTCTTATGTATTGAGTGAGAATAGATAAAAATACTTGTCTTCCCTTATGTTTTCCTGACCTTACCTGTTGTTCTTGCTCTTTTATTTATTTTTTTTTTTCCTAAATGCTAGGTACTTGTAAGCTTGGCTGGCTTACAGTAGAGCTGAAAAGCACACGACAACACTTTGACGATGGAACACTTTTTTTTTTTTTTTCCCCCCACTATGATCTTATATCTCTGCTATAAATATAATTGCCTAAGACTTAGTGTTGAAGAAATAGAGGAACAGTCAAATTGTTTGGCTGGTTGTCCCATAAATTTTACAGCCTGCTTCAGAGAATGACTATATTTTAATGCTCTTGGCTTCGTTAGGATTTTCGTTTCCTGAGTGTGAGTGAGTTCAGTCGCGTTGGCAGGAATTGGAACTTCCTGTTAATGTTGAAACAACAAAGACTACAAAGGGAATGTGGAAATCTGGTTTAAACAATTCCTATGGATGCTGTTAGAAATACAGTTCAGAGTCTGGAGTGGTGTGGAATGCATAGGGGCTAGCTTGATACTCCTTCAGAGTTACAGACTTCAAGATAGGAGCTTATATGAAAATATATATGCATTACAGATGGGAAAGACATCAAGGGTTGCATGCATTCAGCAACTGATTGTCATGCAGTGAATATTGAAACATGAGTCCTACCTAGCAAGTGACTGAGGTCAAGATCCATAGAAGCTGCTTTAGCAACAGTAGTTGTTAAATTCCTTTAACTCCTTGCTGCCTGTGGTAACAGACAGTACTTTGCACGTAGGTGTAAAGGTTTCTGTAGTGTTGCTAAACCATTTTGCAGTTGTTCATTAAAAGAAAGCTTTCCTTAAAACATTGGCGAGCGATTGTCTTGATGTGGAGTTCACAAATACAGTGTTTTAGGAGCTCAGCTGCACAGTAGGTAGGGCAGGTTATGGAGATAAGTGTGTGACTGTGATAAGCTGCATTTATGAAATGGCACTGGTGGTTGGGTTCTATTCGTGGGTTAGTTAATTCCTACAGATTGTGAAGGAGTTTGGGTTGTTCTGCTCCTGTGCAAAGTGAATTGAAGCAAAGTTCAGAGGTAGTCTAGTGTCTTGAATCTGACCTGAGAGTTTCTTCTGTAACAAAAGTATACACCTAGGTACTGTGCTAGGCCTCTCAAAAGTGTAACAGAGGTTTTGTTTGTGTGCAGACAGAGATGAATGTGCTAGTTAAGCGATGATATCCCATCAGCTGGGGAATGTGACTTAGGTCCTTTCAGCTTCTTATATGGCTGCATCAAAGTTACCATAGAAGACCCTCGACACTATTGGGCTTCTCCAGCTGGCTTTGGCATGTGCAGCAGTACCCTTTGGTGCATCCTATATTAAGTAATAGGGCAGGATCATGAAATAAGCTTATACAGTTTGTTTTAAACTCAGTGTATGCAAGTAATATTATTTTTTTTTTTGGTGAAGTGAACTTCCTCAAGATGATTTTATTCCTAGGATTAGTGTTCATCTCCTTAGGCCTCTTCCTGTTCCTTACAAAGGAGTTTGTTTCATTTAAATGTGAGAGAATTCTGCTGCATAATGCACAAATTCTGACAGAAAGAAATTGGCAGCATTTTAAGCTGCATGTTACTGGAGACTGTACCTACTTTGACTGACATTAGATTACTCATCCTATTATATTTTTAAAATAAAGCTGCATGTAAATCTTCAGTGTATTTACCTGTAACTCTGTAGCTGGAATTCTAGTGTCCTAAATCTTTATCTTAATCCTGTCACTGAGTTGCTGTGACCTTGAGCAGAATGCTTAAGTTTTGGATCGCGATTTCCTTCTCGGAAATAGGAATGATACAATCTCTACATTCTTTTCACGCTGCCTGGAGAGGTTGGTATTTGCTTAGTGGGAAATAGGCTTATATATTAACTTAGAAAATGGCAGATATGGAACTGGATATCAAAAAGCTAAAAAATCTGAAAATCAGCAGTTTATCCTTAAAACCAGTCTTTGGAGCTCTCTGGCTCCTCTGACCAGAGCAGCACGTGCTGTTTCACAATGCCTGTGAACTACACCAGCAGACCCAGCTACAGAGAGTTTTCTCTTAAATGTAGAATGAACAAAACATCTTGAGAAACAAAAGAGTATTTGGAAGAAAAGAAGGTGGTTACAGATAAAACACTCTTGGTGGGTTTTGTCTTAACTGGATTTTGGACTAAGCTGAACGAGCAATCGTAGAGGGGCTTAAAGATGACCCTGGAACCAGAAGAGTCACCTAGTTTCACAATAGTGAAAGGGCTTTGAAGCTGTGTAGATGGAGATTAAGATGGATGCCACTGAAATTCCTCTGCTGAAATATTTTTGGTTTCAGAGAAGAGTATACATTTGTAACTTAAGATATGACAACAAGTCTGACTTATGTTCCTTGAGGTCCTCAGTTTGGAATACTAGCTGTGAAGAGAGTTTTGAGACAAGTGTGATTATGTGGGATAGCAGTGTTTGGGGAATGGTAGAGTCTTAACCCTTTGGAAACTTCGTTCAAAGTGACGGTTGCTCTACTGTTTTAATTTGCCTTTATAATATGTTCTCTGTTAATATAAAAATTTGGAAGTTATCCTCATCTTTCTCCTTGGGAAGGGCTTTAAGGAAAAAAGAAAACCCACATGCTTGCAAAGATAAATAAGCCGATTAAATCTTAACAGAATAATAGGTAAAGCTGCTAGCAAAGCATTTGCTTTAATAGGAAAGGGTCAATTCTGGCTAATAAAATGTTCTAAAAACAAACTACCAGGGTTTATTTATAGACTCCATGTGCTCTATGTAGCATTTGAAAATGGAAACATTTCTCGTGTTCTGCAATAAAAGAAAAACTTCATCAGCACGTTTCTTCAGCATCTTATATTGGTATCAAGCTGCAGGGATTTTAAAACAAAGTTTAACAACAGCCAAGTTTTATGTATAGGATGCTAGTGAAAATGCCAATGTGACTTTTAAAGATAGTTGTATGGTTAATGAAAAAAAATCTACATGCTTGTTATATTGGAAAACACTCCAGTAGTTGAGGAATTCTAGACATGGTGGTGGTTAGTGAGAAATACTTAAAAGTGCTTATTCTTTTATAGGAGGAGTCTTTATTCTTAAGGCCTGCAGAGAAGTTCTGACATTAACGTTATCTGCTGCTTCACTCTTGGGAAATTTGAGTTTATAAAAAAATGAATCAGGAAAACACTAACGGAAAAAAAAAATTATAAAGAGGCTTGAAGGAAAGGACTAAGTTCAAATCCGATTTAATTTACTGTGGCTGGAAAAAAGCAAAGCACGTTTGTGTGTGGTAATACCGTATTCCGATGAGAGTTCAGAGAAATATTTTCACCTGTATTCCAGCACTTATAAACCAGTTTGCCTTTTTTTCAAGTGCTGTTTGAGATGGTTGAAAGGACTTGTCTAGTCTAATAATTTCAAGCTATGATTTCTACTAATTCTCATTATTATCACCTCTCTTTCAGACTTCTGGTTGTTTCGGAGGTGGCAGTGAAGCACACCTTTAGCACAGGAAAATGAGCGAGCTTGACCAGTTACGCCAGGAGGCTGAGCAACTGAAAAACCAAATCAGAGTATGTATTGTATCAGTGGATCTTGAAACCACAGTACAGATGAACGGTCACTTGTATGTCTTGAGGAGAACAGAGATGGATGGAAATGATGCATTAAGTTAAATGATTTCAGTGTTGAAGTTAACGTCATGGATATTTAGGAAGGGCAAGCACATGTAACTGCTTTAGGAAGTTACTTTTTGGTCTTTAATTTTGCTTTGACAATAACAGCGACACGATGCACAAAATGGATTAGATGAAAATTACTGTTTACTGAAGTTTGTGAGCCAGGCCATAACCAGTGTTAAGCAACCTCCTCCTTAAAATAAGGTCAGCTCTATTAGTGTATTCAGGGCTTTGTCCAGTTAGGCCTTGAAAACCTGTGAGGATGGGGACTGCCTAGAGAAGCAGTTACATTGCTTGACTGTCTTCATGGTGAAAATCACCTTGCCTTCCTCAAGAGAACACCATTTTTTTTTTTTTGTTAAATGCTCAATATGCCCAATGTGTTTTGACAGCAGATGGAGTATTATGCTTATTGCTGCAGCTAGGATGGCTTCTCTCTGGATGACGAGCAGAAGTGCTCTCTGAACCTTGTTTTGAAGGCGCTTGATCAACTTGACAAAATGAAGATAAAGGATAAAGAAATGTACAGAACTTTTGATTTCTCTATCTTTCTTCTGTTGCAGGATGCTAGGAAAGCATGTGCGGATGCCACCCTGGCTCAGGTAACTGTTCAAAAGTTTAACATGAATTCTGAAAATTTGTCCCTCTTAAAAAAAGAGAAGATGGTTTAAGAAGGAAAATACAAGTTAATCTTTATCTCCTTTATATTTTTTTATATATTCTCACTTCAGTATTAACTTATTCCAGAGACTACTTTTATCTTCAGGGAGTTATATAAATCAGGAATATTATTAATTTAAAAATCCTACACTTGGAAGGGAAGGACAGTTTGATCTGAAAGCAAGTTATTAATTCATCCTTTAAAGGTGGAGACACGTTTAAAGCCTGATATACCTCCCCACACCCACCCTTCTGGAAAACAAAAATTAGTCTACACCATTTTATCTCTACAGGAGTAGAAAACCTAGATCAAAGGTCTGAAATCTTAGAAGTCTCAGAAGAGATGACCTAAAGTAATATGCAAGAGTAAATGCAAGAGAGAGGCTGCTTTCCTCACTTAATAAAGCCATATTACAGAAAGTGATGTAACTTTCGATTAAGCCATTAAAAAAACACCAGTTGGTATTCAAAATGTGGGCCTTTGGTCTGCATTGGAATGCTCATTTAAATGTAATTATCTATGTGCTACTTTTGAAACTATGAAGTGAAATACTCAGAGGATGACCCCATTCCTATTTCAGATCACAGCCAATATTGACCCAGTGGGGAGAATTCAGATGCGCACTAGAAGAACGCTGCGGGGACACCTGGCTAAAATTTATGCAATGCACTGGGGGACTGATTCCAGGTGGGTGCTGGGTGCTAGGGATGCAAAATTGGTTCGTGTGGCTTCACTGTTCTTTGGGAAGTTGAGTGAGTGCCCAGGACTGTCTTATTTTTCTTGTTCCTGACATTAGGAAACAGTAATTCTAAGATCTCGGACAACCAAGAGAATTCAGAAATGTTTAGTATCACTTTTATCCTCCTAATAGCCATGGTTTTTTGTTGGTTTGACAACACCAGTCTTCATCTATCTGCCTAAAAAAATCCAGCTGTGGTACCACATGAATTCTGAGCAACTGTGGAAGTAGAGTAGATTTCATTATCAGTTGTTTTTTTTATTTTTTTTCTGAAATGCTTCCTGATAATTATTGCTACTCGGAGAGAAACAAAATTACACTAGTTTTGGCTACTTTAATTCTCTTTAAATTACAGGAATTTTAAGGCACACTTATGGCAGCAAATTTCAAACTTGAGTTAAAATCTGTTGCTGCTTCCTTGCAGGAACAGATTAAAAAAATCCTCTTAGGAATTTTCAGGTTACAACTAAGGAGTTAGGAAGTTACAGCCTCCTTATACTCAGTCCAGATTTTCAAAGGAAGTTTGATGTTATTCAAGTTACCTTCTTACCAAAATCGTGTAAACAAGCTGCACCATGTGAAAGAGCTGCATGACCTCTTGTGTGTACGCATACAGCAAATACACTGCATCACAACAGCCCAGAGCTTGACAAAGACAGGATGCATCATCAGGATGACAAATAATCCCCAATTTGTTATACTTCTAGTTTCTAAGTTGCTTGGTGCATAACAGACACAATTGTTACTTTGAGTTAAACTTCAGTGGTTTGTACCTCAGTTTTCTATACCTGTGAAAGGGGCCAATTTACCACAGATACGTAGAATTCATTGCTTCAGGCATCTCTCTGGCATATAGCTTATTTAAAAGACAGGGATTCAATTTCTTCTTTGGCAAAAGTGTTTCAAGCCAGCTCTAAAAAAATATAACCTAAAGCAAAATAAATTAATGCAGAGAGACTGGAGTACTTCAATGATTGCGCTGTATTGTTCAGCTTGGAAACAGTCAGAAGATGATGCACAGAACAAAGTTGGATACCATGTTGGGGTATATTGTCCTAAATGACTTAGAAAATGTGAAGACTATACAGACTTTTCTTGTCAGCATATCTCATCTATCTTTAAACATATTAAAAGCAGGTGAGAGAGCTCTGAACAATGAATTAGGTGCATCATGTTTCACACATTGAGGTGGTGTTGATGTAAAAATCTTAGGAACACTGCTCCTTCCATTAGTGATGCCTTTGCCACGTTTTGTTTTCATTTCCATTGTATTTCAGTGCTGACATTCAGAGTTTGTGAGTGTCTGAGAACTTAAATTTCTGTTTTAAAAATAGGAAAAAGGGGAATGTGTTGATAGTGTAGATTCCCAAGCTCAACTGAGTCTGAAGCCTTTGTGTTGAACACAGAAGCACTGATTCCATGCCAGTTTTCTCCCTTGATTTTCAAGATGGAGATGTTAGTTCAAAGGCTACAGTTTCTCCTGAGGTCAGACCATGGTAACATGTAGGTGTTCCATCACTTATTTCCATAGTATTTAGCACTGAAATTGAGTGCTTGCAAAATTTATTTTTATAGGTCTAATAACTGAATTGTGCAATGCCACACTGTATTTAAATGGTTTCAGGTATCTCAGCCTTGATAATGGAGAAAAATACATCACAAAGGTGTTCCTTCTTGTCTTCCTACAACGTGTTTACCTCTTGTTTCCTCCCTAGGCTTCTAGTTAGTGCCTCCCAGGATGGCAAACTTATAATTTGGGACAGCTATACTACAAACAAGGTAAGACTAACTGCTTTGGTGCTATGTAATTCAGTTGTAAATGCAAGGGAAGGAAATGTTACCTGTCATGATTCTGGCTGCATTACTTTCATGGTCCTAAGACCAAATTTTGAATTCTCCAAAGCACTGAAGTTTCCATTTCAAGAATACAGCAGTGTCTTAAGTGTGTTGAGCATGGAAACCTGCACCACAAACAGAAAAGTAGTAAATACTTAATTCTTGAGAATGTTTTGATTTATTTTGATCATCAGAAAGCAAGAAATAGTTGGCATGTTGCACCAGAATGGCCAGAGATTTAAGCATAGCCACAGTAATTTGCTGCCTGTAGTTAAGTAATGAAAGGCCTGACATATACAACGGGTTCACACTTGCCGGCTGCCGTTGCATGATGCAGTTCAACGTTGCTCTTACCTTTGTATGACAGTGACTGGGATTTACTGGTTACGGTTACTGTTATCAGGGCTAGCAACCATTCATGTGTTGCTCCCTTTGAGTTCGGTTGACAGAGCTGCTTAAGTCTGTTGTGCACAGGAGTATGGAACTGAGTTTATTCCAAATACATTTTCCTGACTTAGCACATCATAGCCTTAAAATCAATTTTGCCAATGCACCTGAGCAAATGGCATGCTACAGAGGAGAGAAGCAGAAACAACTGCAGCAGCAGCTCCCTACAGCTGGGATTATTGTTGAATCCCAGTTGTGAAACTAATGAATCCATAACTTTACTGAAGACTAATAATGCTGTTTGGAAAATAAAAATAAACTCAGTATTTTGCCTTCATCCTTCTTCCCTGACCCCATCCTGCAGGTAAATGTGATCTGAATAACAACCGAAAGATAAGATGGTAAAATAATGACTTGTATACCATGATTTCCATATTAGTATCTTCAGTTCTTATTTGAATGCTAATTAATCCATGGCACCATCAAGAAGCAGAGAGCAGCTTTCATATCCAAGGGGAATGGAATCTGAGTTACGTTTTTCTCCCTAGAATCAGAAATAGAGCTCTTCAGCTGCGAAAACATCCTCCCCTCCGTGCTTCTTGGCAGTATTGATTTGGTGAAATAGCAGCTGGGTTCAACACAGAAAGAACCCCAGACCAGTGAAACCCAAACCACAAACCCTCTGGAATTATAGGTAGAGAACAGCTTGGTGTTGAAACACTATTAAATGGGACTAGTACCTCGAAGCAGTTAGTGCAGAAATACTTGAATGACAGCCTGCAGATGTTCTGTTGTCACTTCCAGCACACATGGGAAGTAACACCGTTGTCACTAATTGGTATTTTCTTAATGATAAAGTGGTTCAAGGTGAATATTCTAATGAGTTCCTTGGTAGAAGACACTAGCAGCAGAGAACAGCCAGCAATTGTTACCATTTACTTAAGAAGTGCGGGCAGACTGTTAATATTGCATAAAAACTCATAATATAGATAAAGATAGGATCCCTTTCTCAAATATGCTACTAACAGGTTTGAAGGATGAATGCAAAGAGTTAACAGGACAGAACAGGTTTATCTTCAATCCATTTTTTAATAAAGTTCTTTGAGCCCAGAATAACAAGGGAACTTGGGGTAGTTTAAATATGAAGCTTGATTGCTTGTGGTAGGTTTCCAAAGGATTTGAATGGCAGTGGAAGTGGCGATTTCCTTGTTCAGTCAAAGCACAGCATCTAAACCCTAGAATTGGCAGTTTGCTGACTACACGTGGAAGTCACTATTTTCCTGACCCTATAACAAACCAACAGTAATCGGAGCACTGAAAGGAAATAATTTTGGTTTTACCAAATTCGCGTGTTGATCTGGATTGAGGCAAGGCAAATCTGAGGTTTTAATTATGTCAGTACTTGGTCTGACCAGCTACCTATGCCAGTTACTCTCAAAATAGCGTGATACTCAAACAGCCAAAGACTTTTCACTGTATTCTTGTCCTTTTGTCAAAAAGACGATGTATGTCTTGAGAGACAGGTGAGAAACTTCCTGGTGGTAAATTATTGAATGAGTTGATGTGTCTGTTTCAGGTGCATGCTATTCCCCTGCGTTCTTCTTGGGTCATGACTTGTGCATATGCTCCTTCTGGAAATTATGTGGCTTGTGGTGGTCTTGATAACATCTGCTCCATTTATAACTTGAAAACTCGTGAAGGGAATGTACGCGTCAGTCGTGAACTAGCTGGTCACACAGGTGAGTGCCTGTTCAGAATGATCTAAGTTACCTAAGCATGTGGTGAAGATTTAAAAATAAAATTTCATTTCCTGATTAAAATACACTTCACTTTGCACCTCTGTTTCTCAGGTGGGACTCTAGCTACATCCTGCCAGCTTTGAAATGGCTTTTTCCTTGACAGTCTGGCCTGTGGTATTTTAGTACGATGACGCTTGAGAGTGTTCAGATTAAAATCTTGACTGGCTGTGATGCCAGGGTGTAACTGTGTGAGTGTAGCCGTTGAATGGGGTGTGGTCCATAAAAAGGTAAACTACATTTTGTCCAAAATGTTGGAGTTTACTATATAAAAATTGTCTGTGGTGTGGTTTCAGGCTTATATAGTGGTTCTTGCTCCATCTTTGGGAGGTTAGGAAGCAATATATAAGGAAGCCAATATGCAATGTGAAGAGTAATCTCTGGTTTTAGTCATCAACTTTTGATTTTGTTTTCAGGATACTTGTCATGCTGTCGTTTCTTGGATGATAATCAAATTGTTACCAGCTCTGGTGACACCACTTGGTAAGCAGTAAAATTTTGCTATGATTACTAGTAATGACTCCTTACAGCTATATTCTATAATTGAAGGAAACTTTCTTCTATGTAAATATAATAGTCATCCAGTGGAGTAAATTTAATTTAATTAGTGTTCACATATCACATTTTTACTTGGAAAACTTGAACTTTCAAGTTTGTTAGCTTTGGTTGTTAGTTGTGCCCATGTTCTGAAGGGCCTGGCCTAATTATCTGTGTTAGGATGGCATGGGAATTTATTTTGTTTATTTTTTCTATAACTATTTGATGTTCAGAAATAAGTGTATTAGACTGATTTTTCTTGAACTTCAGTATTCAGTATTTATTACTTTAAAAGTTTTATCTGCATTTCTCTAATAGATAATTTAATTTGTTGCTACTCAGAGCTCCTAGAAAATAGTCTCCAGTGACAGCAGATGGGTTTTTTGAGGAGACTGTAGGTGTATGTCTTAATAAATACTAGTTTCTGAACAAAGAAGACCTTTAAGAATTAGATAAAATCTATAAAAATAATTTAAGGCATTGCAGCTCTCCAAGCAACACTTCATATAGCAGAGGATGTCTAATAAATACCTCTCCTACACAGTGTCAGTCTCTTTGAATGCTCATCTGTTAGTCCACTGATTCTGAGTAGCTACTGAGTATATCCCTTTGGGTTTTATAAAAAAATGTTTCTAAATATATGTTGATGTTTTGGTTGTGCTGTGTTTGTTGCAAACCCAAGCAAACAGGATTTGTTGAAATTTTGCTCTTTCTAATACAGCTGCTTCAGGAGTTATTGTAGTAACTCTACAGTTGTCTGGATAAGAGTTTGTCCTTGACATCACCAGTTCAGCCAAGCTTCAAAGTACAGTATCGAAGTACAATTGTTTCTCATTTGCCTAGTGCAAATCTGCCACTGAGGGGTCTGGTTTAGTGAGAAATTACAGAAATTACAAATCTTTAAATGTTTAGACATCTTATTAGGGAGGTAATAGTGTCCTTCAGCCTTTTATACACTGTAGCAGTGGTTTTGCTGTCGTGGGAAAGCGGTGCAGCTTTAAGATGACAGGCAAAGCTCCCAAAGCTGCCCATCCTCAGTGAGCTTTTCACAATAAGAAATGCTGACTCAGCCCTTGCTGTAGCTTTACCCCACTGCTGCTTTAACTGAGACTTGTGGTAGTACTGGACAGTAGTCATTGACATAGCAGAAGATCTTTGTGTATAACCAGCCATTAGTTTTTGTGCACTGTTTTTGAATTAAACCCCTTAATGTTTAAAAATTGATCGTGGCTTTTAAAATTTTAAAATTATCCTGTAACGTTGCCAAATAGTTCAACAAAGAACATTTTTTTTTCTACTCTCGGTGTATTTTGGCTTTGTTAATGTTTATGGAGTTTCTCCTTTTAGCAGTGATATAAATGAGAAGGTTGAGACAAATGTCTGTCTAGACCTTCTGCTGGAGTACAAACAAGTTGATTTTTGCCTTTTTAATTATTCTTTCAAGCGCTCTCTGGGACATAGAAACTGGTCAGCAGACAACTACGTTTACTGGGCACACTGGAGATGTCATGAGTTTGTCCCTTGCTCCTGATGCCCGGTGTTTTGTTTCTGGTGCCTGTGATGCCTCTGCCAAACTGTGGGATGTTAGAGAAGGAATGTGTCGACAAACCTTCACTGGCCACGAGTCGGACATCAATGCCATCTGTGTACGTATCAACTCGAACACAGGATGTGAGACTTAAATTTATATGCTTCTATTTCTCTGATCTTGGCTCATAAGTGTGTACAGGCTGATGTAGCATTATGGCATATTTTCTTCAGTTATTAATTTCTGTGGCTGGACAAAGTACCTGAAATTTGTACAACTACAGATCCTTTGTGGGAAGTGGAAACAGTGGCTGTTCTTCACGTGCTTTTAATTACTTCACTGGTTTTGCCCATATCCCAGTAGCGTAGAGGTATAGACTCTTCTTTGCTGCTTTCTCTTTCCACATGGTCTGTATAAAATGCTGTATATTCAGTGAGTCAGAGGAATCAACTCTGAAATAATGTCTTTTTTTTTTTTTTTTTTTTTTTTCCTTCCCTCCCCTCCCTGCTCCCTCATCAAAGTTCTTCCCAAATGGCAATGCATTTGCCACAGGCTCAGATGATGCTACGTGCAGGCTTTTTGATCTTCGGGCTGATCAGGAACTTATGGTTTATTCACATGATAACATCATCTGTGGCATCACCTCTGTAGCATTTTCCAAGAGTGGACGTCTCCTCCTAGCTGGTTATGATGACTTCAACTGCAATGTCTGGGATACGCTGAAAGCTGATAGAGCAGGTAAAATGGTTTGGTTTTAAAGATGAACACTATAAAATAGCATTTGGTTCTATTTGCAGGTTAATGGTGCAAAATGCCATTATTTCAACACTGAAATGTATTTTATGTATCAGCCTTGTCTGTGTTGAGATTTACAACTTGAGATTCTTGTACTTTGAGACCATAAATGTATATAAGAGACTGTACGGAGATGAATTGAGAAGTTTCTCTTGATTAATGTCTAGGTTAATTTCCAGTTAGTTGTATTTAAGTACTGTAAAAGCATTTATGAGTGTTGTTTTGTTTGTTCTTTCTTAAGACCTTCATTAAGAAAAGGAACAGAAGGAGGTGGTGAACTTGCTTACCCGTTGAAATGAGAAACAATTCTTTAGACTGATCTGGGTTTACAGTCCACATAGTCATGAAGTGTGATTCTGTATTGCCAAGTTTTAGCACTGATTTGAACTGCTACTTTGCCAATTGTTCTGCTTATTGAAATGTGAAACTTAAGATTGCTGAGCAGATTTGACACTCTATCGTGCCTGATTCTGTATTAAACACCCTTGTGGTTTATGTACTCTGTTCAAATTGTGTAAGACTTCTTGGCCCTCTCTTTGTTGCAGCACTTACGCAAGTTGATGGTAGACTTAATTTTGATATATTAATGCTATTTCCCTAGTAAAATCTAGGTGACTCCTAGGTACTTCTGTTAGCTCTGGAGCTGGCTTCTGTATCGCCCTGACTTGCTCCAGATTCTAGCATCTGCTTCAACGCTTGGGATTTGGCTTCTGCAGAAATGCACGATTCTGTGGTGGGGCTTAAACACTTAGATGGATTTAATAGGATCTGGAGATTAATGGTGTTACTCACAAAGCATTACTGCTTTTATAAAGTATATCAGAAATGTTACTACTTCAAACATGAAGGATCCTCGTGTATGAAGTAGTCATTTGTACTCAATTAACAGTTAAAAAAACCCCACTAATTTTTAAACAAAGTGGTTTAAGAACTGAAACTGAATTGATCTGTGTTCTGCATTGGACAATAGTAAATGGAGGGGGAAAGCCCAAAATATGAATGAGGAGAGTCCTGTGAGCAGTGTAATTCTTGTAGAAAGATTAAGTCTGTCAAGAATATCTTGGCTCGGTGCTGTGGACTGGGAAGAGCTTGAACATAATTAGGTTTTCTTTTTAACTCCTTGAGACTGTTAAAGGGGATAGAGGAAAATGTTGGCTCCCTTAATTTTTCTGTTTAATGTCTCTTTTTTTAAATTATTATTTATTTTATTTTTTTATGGTACTATAATTGAGTTGTAGCAGATCTCCATATTGACAAATAGATTGTATGTAGGAGTTTGTCTCATAAGTGCCTAAACATGTAGTAAGACAAAATTAGATGAAAAATGCTTTAGTGATCATAACATAATTCAGCTTAACCTCTGATTTTACACATTTTCAGAAGTTGTAAAATCTAACTGATCTTTATCACTATGGAGAGGAAATAGTTATCCAGTGGATGATTTTTGGGGAATTTTTGGGGCTGTTATTTCCCAACTCGGGTTAAAAAGAGTAAATGTTGTGATGTGGGGAATATGCAAGGAAAACTCTGGAGCAATGCATTTACTGGATTACCCCCTTGCAAACCCACCCAGTTACAGCTAAGTTTGTGCTTATAAAATCAAAAGCATTTACAAATTCCAACCATGTTTGTTCAGGATTTAAGAATGTCTTAGGTTGACTAATCCAAACGTGCATGCCTCTGTGTTACTTGAACTGAAATAGGAAATCATCACAGTAATGTAATATGTTTTGTTACATGTTCTTATTTATAGGTGTCCTTGCCGGTCACGATAACCGTGTCAGTTGCTTAGGTGTGACTGATGATGGTATGGCAGTGGCAACAGGATCATGGGACAGCTTCCTCAAGATCTGGAACTGAAGTAGGTATGTATCCAGTTAGTTAAGGCTGTCCCTGCTTGGTGTTCAGAACGCTTTTTCCAGGTCCATACGTTGCTGTTTCCCTGGTGCTGCAAGCTTAGAGTTCAGATTAGAAAAGTCCTCAAAATGTGATGAACAATTTTTGGCGTATTTTATGTTCCTGGTAGAGATGACTGCTTGGTCTTTTGAATCTGGGTTAGTAAATAAATGGCGTTCTTGAAAATGGGAAGATAATGGCTAAATGTGTCAGTGGGTAGCGAGAGGAAAGCTTGAAACTTGATTACAGTTTATCAAAGTGCAAGTCTTAATAAATCTTTCTGTGTGCCAGAAGAGCGGCGGACTCCATGACTGGAAGAAGTTTCCAACGGTTGAAAATTAAAAATGATAGCATATCCAATCCAACCATACTAACTTGGACCCCCATCCTCCCCAACTTCAAAGGGCAAGATCTTTTCCGTCTCCTGTTGCTGAAATGAAGAGCACAATTACCTTTCCAAGAAGAATTTCCGTGTTGTAAGCAAAATGAAATTGTGCATTCCTTTTGGGACCATTTTTTTTTAATTTTTTTTTTGTCTTGAGAATTGAAAAATGAAACACTATCATAAAAGCATGACCAGAAAATAAACTTGAGCATAATTGTGAAACAGCTTTCACTGTAGTTTCCAAGTTGAAGTTAAAGACTTTATCTCTCTCACTTGCAAATTTTAAAGTAATGTTTGTAGCAGGATTTTTTTCAAGTTTCCTTTTTAAATGCATTTCTTTATGTATTTAATTGAGCAAAACAAGGGAGTCCTAGCCCAGAGCATCTGGGGGTTGTTAACGCTGTAAATTTAGTCCCTAATTTTTTTTTATTTTATTTTCTAGTATCACAGATAATTGTTGCACAAAACTTGGCATATATAGGATAATGTTAAGCAGTAAGGTAACCAAGCACATGCTGTAAAAGGTAATGAATGCTTGTTTAAAGAATCCTTTCACCTTTTATGGGTAACAAATGCAATCCTTGGTCCCTCCTGCCCCCCCTGTTTTTCACCACACTGATTTTTTTAATCTGTTTGGTTTTGTCCACTTGCAAGGGCAGTTTATATATCCTAACACTATTCTATAAGTCTCAACAACCAGGAATCTCTGTTTTCAAAAGAGACCTATCCTACACTTGGGTATTGAGTCAATTCTTTGTGTATGAAATGATGTACAAATCAATGTTTTGAAAATAATGATCTTGAACTTTCTAAGTTAAACAAAAAAAAAAAAACCTTTTTTGATTGTTTGCCATATTGGGTGGGTTTACTCTTAGAATCGCATGCTGTAGAAATGCTAAAAAGTGCATATTGGACTAAGTCCTTAGATGTTTTTTCTTTGAAGAAATAACCTGTTTAAAAACTGTAACCATTGTCGCTGTATTCATTTATTGTTGCTACTCTGTGCATAAATCTATGAAGAACTCAAGTACAAAGCTATGCACGTTTTGGAGTAGCGTGATAAGTCACTTTTTTTTTTTTTTAAAGAAACAGCCTGTTCAAACAATCGCTGTCAAAGATTCTGGGGTGTGGGAGGAGGGAACCTAGACCATCTTCTTTATAACTCAGTTCCTCACAGCCAGTTCCTCTTGTAGGATGAGTCCTTTGCATCTGATCAGAGTCATTTTTGTAATGAGCAGGTTTTCCTGGCTTTCTTTTCAAATAAAATGTTAAAAGCAGCAGTGTTTGGACAGCAGATTGTTCTGTTAAACTTTCCTATCTTCTCACTGTATCCAGAAATGCTCCTTCCTAGCAGCAGTAGTAGCTTTTCTCCATTTTGTTTTTTCTGCAACATTCTGTACAAAAATGTGCTGTAATTGTGCGTTAGGCCTGGATTTGGCATAAAAGATGAATTCCCTCTTACTCTCTTTCATGAGACTACTCTGTAGAGCTTTCTCCACGCCCTGTATCCCTCTTCACCTTTTGTATTTAATTTTAAAGTCAGTGTACTTCAAGAAAGCTGGATGCAAGATAGATACTATATTAAAATGTAATGTTATTTAAGATGTAATAAAGCAGTTTGACATGAGTTTTGACTGATCTGTTTTGCAGCTTATTGTTCAACTCGCCAAAGAGCTTCTGTCAGGATTTGAGTTATGAAATAAACACGCGAGAGAAGTGTATGCTGCCCCAAAACAAATGGTATTTTAAAAATGGCTTGGCTTTTTAATGGGCATTTGGGCAGAATATGCCGTGTGATGGAAAGGTGTGTATTCATACGAAGGGATGTGGGGTTTGTTTTAAAGCTAAAAGCAGTTGCAAGATGAACTAAAAACCTCACGATTTTTGTTATTGGAAAGCGTCGCCAGCAGCAAGTGTATGTGTAAATGTGTAGTACGTGCTAACACTGAACAGCAAGTACGTGGAGCTTAGTGGCTGCAGGCATTTTGCTTCTTCCATTCTTAACTACTTAAGATGGACAATTTTTGGTTTGATTGCTAGAGCTACTCTAGAGCTTAATCAAAATCTGCTGGCAGCTCTCTTAGCTCAAACTGCACATGAAAGTAGCTAGTATGATTCATGTGGTATACATCACAAAAATGCTTTGTGGAATATAAGAGTGTAGCACCTGAAGCAGGAAATCAGAGCAACATGTTTAGTAACTGTTTTTTGTTTTAAAACTTTTGTGTCCTTTAATAGGAAAAGAACTGAGTGGAACATCTTGTGTTATTGCCATTTGAGGATCTGGCCAAATAAGCTCTCTCACTGTTAGCTGTCCTTACTGTAGATATTGAGAAGGGTAAGTAGTTGTCATTTTAATGCTGAGTAAGAACAAAGTCTCCACAGGGCAGGGTTATATCTAGGGGAAAAAAAAATAAATCTGTGCACAGAAGCAAATTCCCGAACAAGAGGTGCTGAAAGGCAATTGGTTTAACAGCTTGGTATTGGTCCACTCAAGGGATTGCATTTGTATTTCTAGTGGGCAAAGTCTCTTGTTTTGACCTAAACAAAAGTGGATTTTCCCTTTTCACATCAACCAAGAGAAATGCCAGTGCCATGGCTTGGTTTCATACCAAACATGGAAATTCTCAGCCTCAATGGAGAAGTTTTTAAAAGCTGCAAGTACGGAAAATATGATGGTGACATTACTTAACTAGCAGCTGTTAACTGTGAGCTTTGGGTTTTTGGACTGCAGAATACTGGTAAGTAGCTCATGGCTGGAAATGCTTAAATCTGGGAATTCAAATTTAGTCTCTTCCAGTTCCAAATGGTATAGCTGTTTTTTCCACTCACATGGTATATTTTTATTCTCATGTTTCATATGTGATTTTTGTCTAGTCTATAATAAAATCAATGCAGACGTGATCTGCCTTACCTACCTTAATCTCTATCCATATGTTGCATTACCGCTTCCTGCCTGTGCTGAGAATGCCTTTGCTGGCAATAAAATATCTGCCAAGACAGTAACATCTTGTGTCAAGAAGCTCATGTGCAGTTGAATTTATTTGAAATGCAAACAGCTGAAAGTGCCTCTTATTACAGACAGTGCTTCTGTTAGATAGGAAGCTTTAAACTCTATTATTTAAGTATCTGTATGCTTAGTTATTTGGAGAGCTGTAACTGAAGAAAAATGGGTATGCAAAGTGAGAATTGCTGAACTCTTGTGTCTTTGACTTTGAGCCAAGTCTTTGAGTTCTGAATGCCTTTAATTTTAGGGTGTGCTTGGATCGGTACCCAAATCGAAATAACTTATGTAATCTTACCTATAGCAACCCTCCTGTAGGCTTTGAAAAGAGTCTGACTTAAAGATAATTCTGGGATGTGGATTCAAAAGAGCAGCTTCACCTAGCTGCTGGCAAATCTCTAGAGCAAGGTTACATAAACTGAGAACACTAACGTGAAAGGGAACAGTTTGTCTCTCCTTGGTCTTAGCACTTGCAGTTCCTTACCTGGGAGCTCCTGAGTATGTATTAGATGTATGAAGGGATGAGGAGTGATGTCTCTGCAGAGGAGGATGAAGTACATTAGATGATGAAGGCAGACAAGACTGATGGATCTGAGGTATTTGGATAAGTGGGTGTAGAGATGGGGAAAAGCTTACAGTTGTCTGGACCTGTCTTGGAAAGTGTCACGGTACTGGAACGGATGTCCATGGGACTGGAATCCTCTCATGCAGCTGGGAGGAAGCAGTTGAGTGAGGGAAAAGATAACGGGTATCTTAGTACCTAGAGTTAAAACTTTCAGTTAAAATGTTTTCTTTGCTCCTTACAACCTTTCATTTTTTTTAGTGAATTAAAAGTATTTTAAAAGATCTGAGGTTCTAATGATATTAGAAGAAAAGATCTGAGTTGGACCTTCTAACTCTTGACCATTAAGTGCCCTGGAGTGCATGTTTTAAATCAGCTGTGAAACATACTTAAAATTACTGATTGAATCATGCCCCCTAAGAGCTAAAAATAGAATTATCTGGTCTCCGGGAAGTGGCAGAGTAAATAAAGAATAATAAAACCTGTCACCCTTGATGAGTTCTGTGTATCTTGGTCTCAAACATATCCGGATCCTGTGTGGTATTATGATTAATGCTGTTTTTAGTGTAGGTGTAACCATGAATTCAGATTTGAGGGGAAAGCATACAAGAACCAACTAAAGAACAAGCTCTAATAGCAGTTGGCTATTTTGCATTGTGCTGCTCTGTTTTTATTCTCTTCATGTAATCTTTGGAAAGTCTGATTCTGCTTTAAACATGAGGTTACTCAATGGATCTGAGTTGAACGGGTCAGTTTCTATCTATATTACATTCTAATTCTCCTTAAGTATGTGAAAATCTGAAGTTTTTCCAGGTTTGAGGTTGTATGAGAAAGGGAGTAAGAAGACCTGGAGAAAGGTTGGAAAGAATAAACAATAGATTTCAGTTTGACTGTTGTAGAACGGGGGTGCTTAGCCTATTCCCCTGTCACCCCCGCTCTGAGTGACCCTGTCCCATGAAAATTCCCCGCGTGCTGGGCAGCAGGAGCAGACGTCTTGTACCCCGAATGGCAGCTGCCTGCATCCTGCCGGATGTGCTTTTTTTCTGGAACTGTTACTTGTGCATTTAGATGTTACTACTTTGGTCCAGTGTACCTGATGAGTTAAAAAATTCCTGCTCTGTCTCTTTGTCTCTTCTTAAACATTACTGCGTGCTGTCTTCTTTCTTTTCTTGCTGTTCCTGTGAAGCCTGATCCACTGGTAAATCCAAACCCATCAGCCTCCTCTGTCAGTCACTTGGACTGAGAAAATGAAGGCCTTGACTCTGCTGTGGCTGGATGTTGTTCCAGGCTTAAGTGCTTGTGCTAAACCACCTCTTCAGGAAGCACTGTTCGGACAATCTGCGGTTCCTGTTTCCTGACAGGAGATGGTACATGACTGGCAGATTTCTGGCCTTCTGACCACAGGGCCTCACACTTGGATCTGTGCTCCATTCCTGCGAGGTTGTAACCTGAGCAAATCTAAGAGCGTTGAAATGCAGATGGGGGAGAAGTTTCCTCATGTAACACTGACTTCACGGGTTAAATCAGTTTGGTGAAAACAGGCAAGCTTGAGCTGAGGTTTCCCATGGCAATTCCTAAAGTCTTGTCAAATATTGACAACTGTGGGGTCCCAGATCGGGCGCTGGTGTTCCAGAGCACTCCCCCTCTGATAATCTGGGCCTGTTCAAAGCGTGCTGTTCATTAAAGGAAGGCAAAGCGGGGTGATTGTGAAACTGTCCACAAAATATTCATTCAAGTAACTCCAGGCTTAAACCGAGTCAATTTTGTCACGAAAGAGAACAAAGAGAATCTTATTTTCTTTCTTTAATTATTCATAAGCCATTTGCTTTAGATTAGCGCAGTGAGATGTGATTGACCCCTGAGATGTATTCATCTGGGGAGCTGGAAGTGGAAAATGAAAAGTTTATTTGATGTAACAGATTTTTTTTAAATGGCAAAATGGATAAGAGCGGAAGAAAGTCTGTTTAAAAGGATGAACTATTCAAGATGGTAAAATGCTGAGCTCTGATGAAAATTGTGAAGTACAAACAGTGCAGCTCCATCTGGTGGTATAAAACCTAGTGAGGATGGGCGGTCAGTGTGTAGAGAAAGCGTATGACAAAGCAGCCTGTGCTGAATTTGGCTGCAAGATGTTCCTAGTCTGTGGAACCTCTCCTTCATGTATCTGTGGAGTCTGTTGAAGATATTCTGATTTTTTCCACCAGGATTTACAAACAGAACAAGCTTTTCCTAATGCTCACTTTTTTTTAATAGGGATTTTCTTTACTAGTTTATGTAAGAATTTCAGACGGCAGAGGTGGGGAGGTTAAAATCAGCCAGAGTAAGCTGGAGCAGGGTCTCTTAGTCCAACTCTTATTTAGAAAATATTGGATGCAGCTCACAAAGAGCCTCAGTAATTCCCCGCACTTCTCTCTGCCCACCCCCCAGTATTTCTGAACGCCCTCTCAACATTTTTGACATGCTCTGTCACAGCTCTAAACCAAAGTGCTTGCTCTTTTTAGCTTCCCTCCTCTGCTTTAAGTAGGAATTGGGATCTGGAGTTTCTAATGAAGGCATTTTGATTGACAAGGTATTCATGCCAAGATCAGACTCTGCTGTCCGCTTCTATCTAGCAGCACAGTGAAATACCTTTCTGCACTGGAAAGGACTAGTGCTATGATATCACTACTCTTGTATCTGATAGAACCATCAAATAAATTCCAAGTCCTTGTTTACAAAAGCAAAGTATCTTAAGATCTATAGAATTCTAATAACTAGTTTTTGTCTCTTGCAAAATAAGGATTCTTGTCGAGTGAAGTGCAAGTAGGCAGCAGATCCTTTCCTACCCTGGCTGGTTCTTGACAGTGTGAGTCATGCTGTAACAATATGTAACTGCATATATTTATCGAAATTTCCATTGATTTTCCACTGTAGTTCCTTATCTTATTTCCAAGATTTACTTTCTGTGATATTATAAACAACACTGAAACAAGGCCCAACGGGAATTATCTCATTTGATGCTTGGCTTCCCAAAGCTGGTACTTAATCCAATGGGAAGAACAAGACAAGATTTAGAGTGAGTGGTAGACATGGCTTTATAATGACAAGGTTTTTTGCACTGTGTTCTCTTATACATCAAAAGTTGTGAGAATACGCTGTTAATAACCAGAGGACACTAAATAGTGGATGAAGGGGTCTAGGTACAGTTTACAGTTCATGGGAGGTTATTTCAGTGCCTTCATGCATGAAACAAAACTGTTGGAATATGCTGTCTTGTAATTTTTTATTTTATGTTTGCCTAGTTGGGACCTGAGCTCTTGAATGAACAATATGTATTCAAGGAGTGGCAGCTCTGGGAGTGATGGACACCACTTTGCACTAATGAGAGATCTGGGAGCTTTTCCAAGGATGACTGCATCACTTAATTGAACAATTCTATATTTCATCTGCTGCTAGCATCAGATATGTGTTTAACCCACTGCATTCTGAAAAGCTTGTCAGATCTTGTCCCAGGTTCGTGCTGTCAAGTAATGTGAAAGAATTGGCCAAGGTATGAGGTATTATGGAAGGAACGAAGGAAGGATAAAGAGCTAAGAGTGTCCAGTGTGGAGGAAAATGAATTAGATGCAGTGGCCAGGCTGGTGGCAGTGGCAGTTCTAAAAAGTAATGTTGGAATTAAAAAACAGTCCTGTTGAGCAGTTCTATCTTTCTCTTCCCATGGCTTACTTCAATCAAGTGATAGCATCAGACACAGTGACAGGAAATGGAGCAATTACAGATAGACTTCAAGGAACAGCTTATCAGAATTGAAAGTTAAACTTTCATAAGCAAAAGGACCATTCTTGTCCTTTGAAGCTTGTCACAGCTCTATATGCAAAGAGTAACTTAACCAGAAAGACCTGATGGGAGCCATGCAGCCTTATGACCTCAGCTCTGATCCTAGTAAAAGTGAAACTTCCTAACTAAGTTGTAGAGCTTAAATTAACAGGGCTAGCTTCTCATCCTCTACTAAAAACATAAATTAAAACTCTTGGGCCTGTTTTACAGTGTGGCAGCTGTATCCTCCTCACCCTTAGATTCCAAATTATTCTGTCAGTTCTTTGCACTTCAGCCAGAATCATCAATTACAATTTGTGGTGTTCAGTGGGTGAAAAACGTGCAGTTTGGGTTACAGTACAACCTCTAAGAACTCCAAAACCTTTCTGTCCTCATGTTGGTTCTGCATAGCTTAACTCATTCATACACTGGTTCTAATGCTTTACTGTTTGCATTTTGAATGGCCGGCAGCGGCGATAGCTACAGCAGGCAGCTCAGCTTTCTTCTGCACCCATGCTGCAGGAATGGGATGCTTGCAAAGAATCCTCTTTATCTGAACCATTTTCAACTTTTTTTTTCTTTTTAAGAAATCCAGTAAGAACCCCCTTGCCAAACCTGCATATGCCCTTTGAAGTACTTTGTCAACTTGATAATGCAAAGCCTGCATGTGTCTCTCCAGATAGAAAGGCAAAAACCTCCCAGCAGATTTCATCCCCCTCCTGTGAGGAAAGACTTCCCTTCATTTTGTACCCTGGGGGAGTCCCTACGTGGAGCTGCTTGTGATTTACCCTTGTCGTGTAATGGCCAAGTAAGAACACAGGCCGGCTCCCCGACCTGCGCTTCTGTGGTCAGTGAGAAGAGTATTCCTTTGCCTTTGCTCCTCCTGCCTGACATCCGCTGGCTCAGGCTGATGAATCTTGGCAGTTGCCGTCATTTTCCGCCGTGCAGAATCACTCCAGTGAGCAGAAAAAGATAATGGCAACAGGATCAGGGTGGGATTAACATAACACGCTCATATTGTTAGAGGAAATGTCAACGGTAATACATTTGGGTCCATGCCAGAAAAAGCACAAATATTCTTAATTTTCCAGTTTATTCTAGAAGAGAGAGAGAATCTTAGGAGTTGTGTTTGGCTGAGTTCTTCGCAGGACGTCCTCTGCAGTGATATCCAGGGGATTTATGAACCTATTCCTCCTACTCAGATGATAGCCCTGTTTTTCTTGGTATTGTTTGAGAGGCTTTAATGCTTTGCAGTAGGGAAATTCAGCTCAGTGGAGAAAGACCAGACCATAAAATAACTGTTCGGGCTCTTTGAAAAGTTACATAACTGAGCAGCTGTATCACATCTGAAAGTTACTTGCATCTTTCCCCCACCTCTCCCACCCTTTCCATGTCACAAAGCCAGCAACTTTCATTAGTAGCTCAGTGCAATTTAAGATCCATCGGTGTAACAGTCTGCAAGTGATTCCAGTTTGCTTCCTACCCTTTTCAGAACGGCTACCTGCGCTGTTGCTGACTGAAATCAGAAGCCTTGTGATCCTGACAGAAAGCGTGTGCATTAAGGACTAATTCTTAGTAGTGCCATGCATTATTTAGGAGCTTTGCTTGCATGAGCAGTCAGGCACAGGCTCTTCAGCTGCTGGGAATTGAAGATTATGTGAATATTTATGCCATATGTGAACATCAAATACTGCTGTTTCTAGGCTTGTATGACATTTGGGGTCTGACTTCTGACCTTGTAGTCATAACTGTATAACTATCATGTTAATTTAGAGGGAAGCAGTTTGATTTCTGGTCACTTAAGTTGAAATTAGAAATTTTGGGTTCAGTGTGATGTTTGACAGAATGCGCATGGATTTCCTCAGGTATTTTATGAAAAGAAACAAATATAAGAGACATAAAGGAACAAGACTCTAAGGTTCTTTGGAACCTTTTTAGCTATGAATTTTGATTCCCATTACTTTGTAGGCAGAACCCTGGACAATTAAATCTTACTCCCTCTGCAGCTTCACACTGCTAATGTAACTGCCAAAGTCGGGAGCATTTATACCTTCTGTCTTGCCATAGGTGAAGGTTAGCAGAGGGTATTTCTTGATTTTATGGTCATGTATTAAAGTAGAGCTAAGACTTAAACTCTTCTCTACAGAAAAAAAAGATTATGTACTTGTGATTAAATATCACGTAATTGACCATGTTAGGAGAATGTGTTTAGAATGTGGAGAAAATAGCACTTTGGAGACGAGTAACGTGAGGCTTTCAGTTCTGCAAGCCGCCTGGCGAGGGCGAGGTACAGAGACCCTTGTACGGGCACACTTTGCACGCACAGAATACAGGGGGGTCCAATCTCGCAAATTGATATAGCTGATGTATTTGGCTCCATAATCATCTTTTGCGAGATTTCTTCCCAAGATGAGCACGAAAACCACCCTGCATCTGCTCTCTCTGGTGTGCCGTATAATGGAACAAAATTGGACTTTGCATTGAATGGAAATGTGGCTGCGGAAAAGCAGCAGGCTGCAGCTTCTACTGCCACCTGCTGTCCGTGTCCTGTTCGGCCTGGGAGCTTGTCCTACAAATCCATAATGCTTTGCAAGACTAAGGGTCTTTCTCAATGTCAAGGTGTGGCCCAAGGACAAAGGAGGTACCAAAGGTAGGCAATGCTTTCTCTGCCCTAGTCCTGTTGTGGTGAACACCTGGGAAAGGCGTCTAGTGGAGCACTGAAGAGCGTGCAGTGTAAGGAGCCTGGGATTTTTTTATACCTGTGGCTGTGGTTCATCCCTGGAGAAAGCCGAACTTTGTTTCTCCTGCTTCGCTTTACAGATTATAAGAAGGTTGTTCCAGAAGGGGGTGTGATGTGTTCTCCTCAAAACTTGTCTTTTAGACCTGTCAATCTGAGAGAAGAAAGCTCAACAGGGTGAAGTTCTCTGAAACTCAGGGCTTCTTCCTTTCACTGGTCTACTCATCCAGTAGAGTCCTTGACAGCTTTTTTCCCCTCTTATTTTTCCTGCTAGGGTCTGATTTACACAGACCCATACCTCCCTGGAGAGAGGTGGACTCTCTCTTTCCCAGTAGGCTCATCCCACCAGCTCTAAGGATGAGAGAGGCTGACAGCCATCTCCATTTCTCCAAGACATGATTTATCTCAGGATTTATAGCCACGGCCTGTTTCCAGGGACTCTTGTATTTCCAAGTGGCTCAGGGATGTGCTGCTGCTGTTGTGAGGGGACACTGCTGCAGACAATACTCTTTTGCAAAACCTCCAATACAAACTTACTGCTTCCTTCTGTCTCTCTCAGATGCCCTGGCAAAAGGTGCTGTTTTCTTGAATCTTCTGCATTCGTTTAGAGATGTGAAGTATGAGGAGGAGATGCTATTTCTACTGCACTCAATCTTTACAGCCAGTGCGTACAGGAATAGCAAAGCCAACCTTTTGTGTGTTCCAAACTGGCTGACCTAAAAACTACTTGCGGGGAACTGTCTGGAAAAGACTCACAAATGAGTTGGATCTGTCTGGCGGCCAGTCTGCCGTCACGGACGTGTAAGTAGCGTTATGAGCTTAGTTAAGCATCTGGTGCCAAGGCCCAGTTTGGCCTGGCACCTTTTGTGCTTGAACCCGTGAACCTTTGCAGCTTAATTAAAAAGTTCAAGTAAGAACTTCGGACCATCTCACGATCACTAGAGGGCACTCACTGCTCCAGTTTTTACAGCAGCTTGTTCCTGGTTTCTAGGCTTGAGTGCTCCCTGCTCATCTCTGGGCAGGTTTTGGAGCAGGGGTAGAGATGTGACAGGAGCAGCTGCAGTTGCAGTTGCCACAGACTTCAAACCTAAAACTAAACTTGCAAAAGATGCGAGGAAAACCTTGTTATTTACTCCACTTTGAGTGAATAATGTGAGATTGAATGGGACTATAAATATGTTGGGGAACACTGCAATCTGTTGTGATTAGGTTGATTAGAGAAGTAGTCCAGAAAAAATAGATGACAATGGGTAGGAAAAAGTAGTGCCTCACTTAGGAGGGATAATAAAATACAGAAGATACTAACAAAGGGGAAGACAAATATAAGCAGCAGTGCTTCAGACAAGGATTACAGAATTAAAACAGATCTCCAGCTAAATATGATGTCATGCTCCTGCGGAAAAGGCTAACATCATACTAGGCTGTACAAATGGAATTATCTCTGCGAGCCCTGTAAAGTAGCTTGCTTTTCTGATGCAGTGCTAGCTCCTTGGACAGTGTAATCCTTGTGATCTTAGGTGCTGTTCTGCGAGAAACCATGGGTAAACTGGAAAATATCCAGAAGACAGCAATGAAAACATCAGAGATGTAGATACCATGCTATGTAAGGACTGTTTAAACAAGAGAAGCATTTCAATCCGAAGAAGAGGCTAAAAAGAAACAAACTTCTGCATAAAAGGCTGCTGGAATTAATAGAATATATTTGTTTATTATTTTTTCCTGATGAAAATAGAACAAAAAGTAAAGGGAGTTCAGAATTTGTTAAGGAAGTTTTGCTCTAGAAAAAGCTTATTAATGTAAGAGTTACAAGTAACCCTGAGATATATGTCCTTAGGCTGCTGTAGTGTTTCTACCACTAGTGAACCTTAAGAAAAGTTTTAGTAAATATCTGTTCGACATGGCACAGATAAAATTAATCCTGCCTTGGGGCAGAGCAATATATGACCTCTTGAGGTATCACCAAGCCCTATTTTCCTATGATTAAGAGTTGTGCATGAATAGACTTATAAACATCATGTTGCCTGACCTGGTTGCTACACGTGTTTTGTGAGTAACTAACCTGCTGTCTCAACAGGTGAACACTTGGAGACAAAACAGGAAATGAAAGCATGATTCAGGATCTGCCGTGCTTCCTGAAAAGGCTCGAAGGTTAGTTTGAAGGGGACCACTGCCAGAACTGGCAATGCTGAAAAGTTTATCCTCTAGCACTAGAGGAAGAAAGCAAACACAGGATACTAGAATTTACCTGTTAGGTTTAAAAAGAAACTCAGGCTATAAAGAAGAGACAGCAGGGGGAATGACGCAGAGATGTAGGTCTGGTAGGAGATGCCAATGTGCATGGTTAGTTTCGCGGATAATATTTTGATTTTTTTTAATAGCTGCCTGACCACTGAATTACAAAAATTCTCTGTGAATGATGAGGGAAGGTAAATCGGTGCCGAAGCATAGTAATCATCATTGCAAGAGAAAGTTGCTCCTACAAGAGCAGACAAGTGCTGCTTTCTGGGGCTGGTTCTAGTGCAAATGTCTTAGGGAAAGGACAGATTTCCCTGGGGTTCCACAGTCACTCTAAGCCTTCTGTCTGAGGTAGTAGGACTGGTAGTTTTACCCAAGCTGTTGTAAATGTAGGTGCAGATCTCTTGTGTGTGATTATTTTCTCTGAAAAATTACCTTCCTTTTTTTTAATGAAGAAAGGCACCCTTTAACTAGAGAGCAGCCTGCCCTTTTAATATGGGGGATTGGGTGGGTATATTTCCTTTTGTGCAAAGGAACAGGATATCACCTTTCTGCTGCTTTCTGAGGACTAGAACAAAGGTTTTGAATGGGAAGGTTTTCAAATGCATCTGTGATCTGAGCATCTGCAGAACACAGGCGAGTGGAATACATGAAAAGAAGAATGTTAATGCTGGGGTATAGAGAATTCTAATGCAAATGAACCAGTAGTTGGCAGAGACTAGTCTCTTTTCATTTCTGTTTTTGACAGCTAAAAGGGTGTGATGTAAAGCTTATATTCAGAATTAATCCGACCATGCACTGAAGCTTTTGGATTCCAGACTGGTTTCCTCTGCATTTGTGTTGTACTGATCACATCAGCTGCTTTTCTGTTTTCAGAATTATATTTAAGTTGCCCTTTGCATAGAATTTTAAAAAGTTTTTTGTTTGTTTGTTTGTTTTGGGGTTTTTTTTGTTGTTTGGGTTTTTTTGGTGTGGTTTTTTTTTTTTTTTTTTTTTTTTTTTTTTTTTTTTTTTGTTTTTGGTTTTTTTTTTTTTTTTTTTT